>JAODLM010000869.1:0-138924 GCA_036937905.1 Salvia rosmarinus
TATCTTGATTTTCACCCCAAAATCACTCCTATAAATATATTGTCACACCACTATTCCTAAGGACGGATTAGCAGGGACTATTACTTGGAATGGGAATTAAGAAGCGTAACAAGAAAATGGGATATTGAATTGTGAGTATACATCAAGGAAACTTCTTGTACTTCATAGCATTTGAGATTTGGCAACCATAACATACATATGAGAGACTAGACCATCAGATATTTAACAATGGGTTCAACTGATCTGAAGGAAATTAGTTCTTTACTCAAAACATAACTTATTCATAACAATAATTCTCATTGAATTCCAAGAATTCAAACATTTCACTTTTGACATATCATTGTCAACTCTTTCTCATATCTCTTTTCTTTTCACAACTTAAAACATCATTTCAACCATCATTCACAACTTTCATTCTCAACCATTTTCCATAACTTTCATTTCTTTTGAAACATCATTTCAATCATTTTCCACTTCCAACTTTCATTTCCAAAATTGAAAAAATCATTTACCTTCTTTTTCTCCTCAAGGATAAAATGAAATGACAAATGTTTTATTTACGATGCTTTCTTTTGAGGAATGATGATGAAATGCTATTATTTAATTACCCAAAATGTTTATGTTTTATGTATGGATCCTATCGGTGTTGGTTCGCCAACTATGAATGATAATCAATTCGGATCCTATGCTAGAAGGACAATTCTAGCAAGGATTAACGTGTACACTATGGTAGCTGTATTTGCCGAAAGGTTTGCTCACCGGCCGATTCTGGTGTTGTGTCTTTGAAAGGTTTGCTCGGCGGTCACGGCGTCCGTGGAAGGAGGCCTCCTTCTACGGTAGCAAGATGATGTTATATGAGATGTGATATGGATCATACAGACAGAAAATATGTCTGGCCAGACAAGTTTATGAAAATGAAAGAAAATGTTTAGTAAGCACGAGCATTTCAAATAAAACCTCGTGTTATTCTTGATGGGCGGTGTAATTCAATGTTATGATAAATGTTTTGGCATAAGTCCATTGAGTGCATTCTTGTACTCGACCCGCATGTTTGTTTTTAAATGTGCGGGTTGAGCTTGATGTGATGGAGTGTTGAGCATAGTCGATCGACCTCTTACAAGTTTAGTGACTCGATCTAGACTCAAATTGAAAGAAGTTTTGGATTCAAGGAAAACGAATCGCTCGATACCACTTTTCACTTTTCGGTACCACTATTAACTAAATATGTATATTTTACTTTTTTTTTCGTTTACATGTAATATATATATATATATATATATATATATATAAAATTTAAATCCATTTGGGATCAATCCAAAATCTTGTCAACTTACAATATTCTTATATATATGTAATTTCTATAATCTTTTATTATTATTATTCGATGCAAATCCTAATTTCAAAATTTGGTTCATTCTAAACCAAGTTTAGGCGGTTTGGGTATTACATTCTACCCCTTAAAGAAATTTCGTCCAAATTTACATACCTCTAGAAGAGTTCGGATATTTCTCTTCATTTGATCCTCTAGTTCCCATGTCGCCTTCTTGCCCATGGTGTCTCCATAAGACTTTTACCAATGATATTGATTTGTTTCTTAATTTTTGTATACGTTGGTCTAGGATAGCTTGGGCTTTTCTTCATAACTCATATCCGTATCAAGGGTGATATCGACCGATGGATCACATGGTTTGGGTCGTGTCGTCTTCCTCGATTGCGACACATGGAACACATTGTGTACGTTCCCAAAACTTGGTGGCAACGCTAACTTGTAAGCTCTTGGGCTATCTTTCTAATATCTCATAGGGCTCTATAAAACATGGTCATAGCTTGCCTCTTACTCCAAATCTAACGATTCCTTTGATGGAGAAATTTTCAAAAACTTTATCTCCAACATCAAATTGTAATTCAGCTTTTTTTTGTTTATCGATACGACTTACATTCATCTTGGGCCTCCTTTAACCTTTGCTTGATCCGATGGACTAATTTAATCATTTCGTCTCATCGTATCGGTCCTAAGTCTTTTCTCTCGCCACTTCATCCCATAAAGTGGTGATCTACCTTTTCCATATAATGCTTCATTTGGTGCCATGCCGATTGTTGCCTAATAGTTATTATTATAGGCAAATTCAATGAGCGGTAGTACATACTTCCAACTTTCATTTCCAAAATTGAAAAAATCATTTACCTCATTCGGTTGAGCTTGATGTGATGGAGTGTTGAGCATAGTCGATCGACCTCTTACAAGTTTAGTGACTCGATCTAGACTCAAATTGAAAGAAGTTTTGGATTCAAGGAAAGCGAATCGCTCGATACCACTTTTCACTTTTCGTACCACTATTAACTAAATATGTATATTTTACTTTTTTTCGTTTACATGTAATATATATATATATATATATATATATATATAAAATTTAAATCCATTTGGGATCAATCCAAAAATCTTGTCAACTTACAATATTCTTATATATATATGTAATTTCTATAATCTTTTATTATTATTACTGATGCAAAATCCTAATTTCAAAATTTGGTTCATTCTAAACCAAGTTTAGACGGTCGGGGTATTACATATATCCATCATCCTAACTCTATCCTCACTTCAATCTCTCATTTCTCAACCTTAATTCACTCATTTACATCTAATTTTCAAGCTTTCAAGCTCTCATTCTCACTCTCAAACTCAATCTCTCAAGTTCTCAAACTCTCTCAATCTCTCATTCTTATTCTAAACTCTCAAACTTTCTCACTTCATCAATCATCATGTCTTTCTTTAAACGATTAAACAAGGGAAAGGAAAGGGCGCGATGAAGGAGCTCCAGTGAGGAGGAGACATTCCAACTCAACGTTCACGAAGGGCCTTAGCGGCGGAGGAAATCTCAAGCAAGTTGCCAAAGGTTCAAGTCAAGAAGATGCTCGATTTGTTGAAATGGTGCATCGAATGGAAAGAAGTCCCAATTTCGGTGACGTGGCTCGAACGACCAAGACGACGATGAAGAAGGCGACGAAGAATATGACGACTTTGACCAAGATCGCCGCCACAACCACCAAAATCAAAGGAACTTAAGTCCAACGCTTTTGTGAAGCACTTTAGGTACGTAAATTTTACGTTTCTTACAAATTAGTTTCACAATTTTAATTTCATGTTCATAGTTCTTACAATATCTTGTTATATTTTCTTTAGAAAAGTGGAAGTCTTGGTGAAGCACCTATTCCCGACGGTCGAAAGAGATCGTTGCTTATTGCAACTATTGCACGAAAACCTACAAATGGATCGAGAAAGGAGGTTACGGAACGCTCAATTGGCACATGGAGGTTCTCATCCTCATGAGTATGGAATATCAACGAACCAAACTCAAATTAAAACCCTTCTCAATATTCTACAACGAGCACGTCCACTTTATTTAAATTTGATAAGGAAAATATGAAAATGCGATGGCTAGATATTGTGCTATGGAAAACTCCCTTTAATTATGCCGATAGAGTTACGTATGAAGAATGTTATAAAGAGGACTTGGTCCTAATGCATGCAAAATTAGTAGAAGTATTATGCTTAAGAAGATTAGGAGACAATGCGTGGAAAAAAACATGATTTAATGAAATATTTAGTTCGTTTAGGTCATAAAGTTTCTATTTGTGCCGATGTTTGACGGATGCTTATAATAAGAATTCTTATATGGGTATTACTTGTCATTGGATTGATTCGAAATGGGTTATGCAAAAACGTTTAATTGCTTTTAGAGAGTTTGAAGAGCCTCATAATGCTTTAGGTATTGCTAATATTATAATTGGTGTGTTAAATGAGTATTCTTTGATTAATAAAATTTTTTCCGTTGGTTTTGATAATGCTTCGGCAAACACCGCTAGTATTCCTCAAGTTATTGAAGCATGCGCACCTTCTTTTGAAGGAAAATACTTTCATTCTAGATGCATTTGTCATATTTTAAATTTATGTGTTCAAGATGCACTTAGTATTTTTCAAGATTCCGTTAGTCCTATTAGAAATGCTATCAAATGTTTTCATGCTTCAAAAACTTGTGGGAAGAAATGGCAAAAATATTGTCGTATAAAAATATTGCTTATACATGTTTCAAATTTGATGTTTCATCGTTGAATTCTACTTATGAAATGCTTAATAGTACTATTTCATATAAGGGTCATTTATGTGATTTTTAGAAAAGAGTTTACATCTATTCAATTACATCTTAATGAGTCTCATTGGGATGCTTGCATGGATTTATATCGATTGTTAAAGGTATTTCATGGTGCAACGAAACAATTATCGGGAGTTTATTATTGCACTTCCGTTATGGTTTTAGAACATTGCATGCATATTGCCATGTCTTTTCGTAGTTGTTTTAGTAAACCATCTTTATGTGGTGTAATTTATTTTATGGTTCAAAAGTGGCTAAAATATTTTAGGAGATACCTACAATTTTTTTGCTTGCTAAGTGTTTAGATCCTAAATGGAAATATGATGGTACTTGTCAAATGCTTAATGTTTATTATGATGCTTTTAGGCAAATGGATTTTCAAGGTGCTAGTATAGAAGGAGAATTAGTTTATTTTGATCTCCGGATATAGATCAAATCAAATATAATCTTGAAAAGAATTTAAGAAGTCTTTTCAAGAATATAGGTCGAAATATGGTAGTGATGATGATATTCAAACTCCACCTCCTTCTTCTATGATGTCTACGATTAATTTTCCTTTTGATATGAATGAGTTTGATCCTTTGGTGCAACAAATGACTTGATGTACCAAAATAGAACATTCGAAAGGCCGAGAGGACAAGGTAATAGTGAATTAGATATATATTTGCAAACTCCTTTTGTCTTTGGTGTTGAAGATAGCGGTCCTTCGATCGATGTCTTGAAGTGGTGGTCGAAGAAGAGAGTACCCAATCCTCTCAATCATGACAAAGGAGTTATTTGTCGTCCCGCATCCACCGTATCCATTGAACAAGCATTTAGCATTGGAGGACTAATGCTTGATCAAAGAAGAAGCAACATGAAGCCGCGAACATTGAAGCTACAATGTTGCTCGATGATTGGTGTAGGCCGACCTTAGAGCTCAAGAACCACAATGGGAAGATGGTAACGAGAGCGAAGACGAGGCCTTCACCAAACGGATCGATCGGAATCGGGTGCGGAGACGGAGTAGAGCATTTAGAAATTAAAAGAACTACATGGACTTTGATTCCTCTATGATTATGAGGATATGTAGGCAACTCAATTTTAGAAATTAAATTGAGCTCAAGTCCTTTATTATTATTATTTTTCATCCTATGTAAAAGTCATAAACGGATTTATGTAATTTTACTCATCATTTATTAAAAATGCAAAGTGTTGACACATATTTTATATTTATACGTATTTTAACAAATGCAAAGTATTTACAAGTTCAAACATAAAAAAATCACTTACAAATTTAAAAATATTTACAAGTTTAGTAGTTTACAAATTTTACAAATTTAAAATATTTACAAGTTTATTAAGCTTTAGACTTAAAAGTTAAAAGTTAAAACTTAAAAGTTTGTTAAAATCTTGGACTTTGATCTTGTTGCATATTTGATTGAATTTTCAGAAAAATTGAGATAGAATTGGAGATTTTACCCTTCATAAGAGTTGAATTATATCGCGATACGAGTTCGTGAGCGCAAACGGATCGAAAATCGGAGCTCGAATGAGAGAACGGATCGATACAAAATCATGCTGTGAAACAGCCGAACCGCCGGCTCGGCCCTAAACCGCGGTTCGAGCCCGAACCGACCGCTGGGGCTCGGCCCGCCCTAAACCGCCATCTAATGCGTGAGGGGCGGGTGGGGCCTTCACTTTTGAACCATGAACCCATGGGCCCGGCCCTAAACCGGCGGTTCGGCCCGTCAACACGTCCAGCTCCATCCCATTGAAGATGGTCAATTTTTTCGACACGATTATTTAGAAGAATTGTATAAAATAAATAAAGTGATAAAAAATAGGTAGGTTCAATAACTTTTGAAGAGTTAATTATTTTCTAAAAAAAACAAGTCATCTTGGATGATAAATAAAAAAAGAATACATATCATTTTGGATGGAAAGATGAATTATTAAATTATTATAAGAGATTAATAAAATTACATGATTTTTCGCCAAATTTTCTTAATTTGTGTTCCAGGAAATTTCGAAAAATTAGAATTAAAACGTATATATAAAAAGATAAAGAAAACAAACTTCCCTCCCAAAATATGGCGCAAATATCACAGGCTCAGCACTCGGACTCGCTAAATTAGGGCTTCCTATCAAACTTGGAAGAACCTAATCTATCAAGAAATGGCGGATTTCAGAGTGCAGATTGATGACATCAGTACTCTTCTATTATCAGATGACAAAGCTCGTGCATACTCCAAACTACTGCAATTGCAGGAAATATCCACCGTCGATTCTTCCGCCGTAGAGACACTCGCCGGTTCATCTAGCACCATCCTATCCTCCATCGTCGCCGATATATCCAATAACGACGAAGAAATGTATGTATGATCTCGTTCTCCTATTGTTTAAACCACCCTCTCTTTCTCTCATATTTATTTATTGAAAAGTTCATTATTAGTTTGTGTGATTTTCTACTCTCTCTTGGGTTATAATCAGAGCTGCGCAGGCTTTGAAGTGCTTGGGTTTCATGATTTACCAACCTGATGTTGTGGCTTCGATTGGAGGTAGTTATTCTTCATTTTGCATTTCGTGATCTCAGTGGATCAATTTTTTCTCTTTTTAAAATTAATGCTTGAACTTTCTTTAAAAAGTATTGCATTACTGTAAACCACCACTATTCACTTCCAAGAGTTCAACATCAACACATTTTGGCGTGATAGACATGGGACTGTATGGAATTTTTTATATTTATTTGAACTCTTTGCAGCAGGTGATTTAAAGCTAAGAATCTAAAGTTTTTTCCTATATGTGATAAGAAAGTGAATTTGCAAGTGCACTGGAAAACGGAACCTCATTGTTTAACAGCAAGAGTTTCTTGTATTAATTAAACTATGGAAATCTTTACTGGAGAGGTTAGTGTGAGACTGAGATAAATGTTCTCTTTCTGTATGTTATAGGTCATGATGCTGATGTACTAATTGAATCCCTAGTAAAGGTCATCACAACAACTAAAATCAAGGTGTGTTGATATTTTTGACATTATATTTGGCTTTTGCTAATTTGTTAGGCGATGATTGACAAACTTTTGCTTTGTTGACTGCAGTCTGTATGTAATTTAGGCGTGTGGTGTATATCTATCCAACAACTGAGTTCATCCACGTTGGATCAGCACTTCTATTCTTTGCTAAGAGCAGTTACCCATGCCCTTGACAATCCAATTGGTTCTCTTTCAATAACTTTTGAGGCAATGCAGGTGCTTGAGCATTTTCATTTGACAATATTAACTTGCTGCTTATCTTAAATGGATTGGATGATTTTCCTTAAGCTTGCTATGACATTCTTTACTTCAAGAAGTCCCATTCCATTGACTTGTTGAGCATGGAAGTACACTAATTTTAAAAGAAATGACCATCTTCTCAAATTAGATATGTTTTTCTGTTGCTTTAACACTCTTGGGTCAAATTGAATTAGCTTGTATATTCGTGTCTTGAGAAATACAGCTCAACATTATCTTTGTGGTAGTTGCATCTTTCTCTTCTTGGAGTAGATGAAATGTGTTGTAAGATATTGGACATGGTTGTGAAATTATTAGCAGTAATAAATACTTGTCCCAGCACATCTAAGAAATGATTCCTGGTCCTTCCTATTATCCATCCAGGAAACATATTCTGATCGAGGAAAGGATAATGTTAGATTGGTCCAGAGTTGAATACTAGGTATAATCAATAGGCATAGGGATAAGGATAGCACAAATGTAAAATTAAACACCCAATTTGCAACTCATCATGTTAGGTAAAGATAGAATCTAGTTCTACTAATTGCAGCACTTTGGGGCTTACATCTCCATTATTGATCTTTGTTTAATTTTGCATGTCAGACTCACAATGATTGTCACAACCATATTTATCCCCAGCAATTCTCTTCTTTTTCTATGATAGGCTGTGGTGAAGTTGGTGTCTTCATTAACAAAACAAATGAGAGAGACATCAAGTTTGTGGATTCCACCAATTTACAGAAGGCTTGTCAGTCTTGATAAAGAGACAGAGATATGTCAGAGAGATGTCTGCTGAAGATTATGCCTCAATATTTCCTACACCAGTTGCTCTCTCTAAGGTGCCATACGATATAAATTTTCTGTTGTTATCCATCAATTTTGATTTCCTTTCTTCTTTTTTCAAATTTCAAAGTCACAGTCACACTTTTAGCTCAAGTTAGGATATTCTTTTGTTGTGTAAATACGTACGTACATTGAAAGACCATTTCTCTTCAATATCTATTGCTTTTGGCAATTGATATCCTTGATTACAAGCACTATATCTTCTGTTGTGTCTTTCCTTTTCTCATAAATACTTCCATTTGATTCTTTTATTTTATCTCCATGCTTTTTTGGTTTACATGTTTGGTGAAGTCACTTTTTTCCGTACATTGAGAGATTGGAAGTAGTACTTGCGTAACAATTATCTAAAGGTTGCCATATGTGATGCTTCGGAAGCAGGCGCTTGCTGTGGATATGAAGAAGAAATTGCTCAGCGCTATGAAAGAGCTGTTGGGCCAAGGGATGAAGATTCATTGTCTGCAAGCATGGAGATGGTTTATTCGTTTGCTTGGGCGATATGCTTTGAAAAATAAACATTTGGTTAATGAGATGCTAGAAGTTCTGAAGCTCACTTTCTCAGATGTTGACTCACAAGTTCAGATTGCATCCCTGGTATTGTGTTGAGTCATAGAGAGCTACTAATTTCTTTAGGCTTTGGATTGTCTTCTCAATTTGGTATTTAAGAGTATTGTCTTAACTGGTTCAGATAATATCTTTTGCCATTTTCTTTCAGCTTGAATTTATATTCTTTAAGTGAACTTTAAAATCATTGCCTTTATGTTCTTTGCAGGTCGCCTGGGAAGGCCTTGTTGATGCTTTAATTGAGCCCAGAGCTCAAGCATTGATATCTTCTCAAATCAACTACTCTGAGGCTGAAGCTGAGAGACATTCAAAAAGAATAAAGCTTATAATGGCACCCCTCATAGGAATAATGTCAAGTAAATGTGATGTTTCTGTTCAAGCTTCCTGCTTGAGCACGTGGTCTTATCTACTACACAAACTTGAAGATTCTGTTAACTGCCAGTCACTGATCAGAACAGTCTGGGAGCCCATTATTGACATGGTCTTCCAAGCTGGACCAGATAATAAGGACATTTGGTTGTGGAATTTCTGTTTGGATCATCTGGAATCTCTAATACGTGGAATAAATCATGGACCATCTGGCAATCTACATAACAAAGAACCGCTACAATTACCAGATAAAAGTTCCATAAATGATCGTATGGGAGTTGAGAAGTGCCAATTGAGACATTATCCAATAAGCTGTTCTCCCTGGAAACTATCTCAACTGGAGTTCTTCATCAAAACAATATCCATCATTGTACATCGAGGATCAAATGTGAGTGTTGCACTTGAATTTAGAGAAGTGGCAAGTAGTGCAGCTCTAAGGTTATTCAGATCTCTTCTAGAAGCAGTTCAAAGAGCTTTCAGATGTGAATCCATTACATACGATGAGGTTATGCTATCTCTTAATACTATATTCAGATTCCTGGAGAAAATGTGCGATAATGTCACTTCAGAAGATGATAGCAACTACTATGGTCCTCACACGTGCCTTAAATTTATAAAGATGGTGATTGAGAGATTAAAACCCTCCATTCTTGAGTCTCCTCTCTACAAAGTGGGTTCAGAGCTTAAGTTCATTAAAACACTGGCTCTTGCTAGTGTGACTACATGTGGGTCGGTGGCAGATATCTGCTTTAGGAATCTCGACGACAGGGTTCTTCCAGTTGTTTATTTAAGTATCATCTATTTTTCTGTAGTGGTAAAGTCATCATCAAAGGCTCCTGAGTATGAATCTGTACTTCAGCACATGCAAGGATATCTGAAGTTTTTGTTAACTTCATATAATCCTCAGGAAATTCTTCATGCGCTTATTTGTTCACTTTATAAGAACATCGCGCTTAACAGCTTACAGATATGGGTACTTCTAGCTAACTGTCTTAAAGAATTGATAGATGGAAAAGCGGATCCATCACTGTTGAAAATGGAGACAGATGGCATTGGTTACTCTATTTTATTGCGTCTCCTGTCATATCCATTTACTTCATTGTCACTCTCTGATATAAATCCTGAGCTCGGACTGTCATAGAAGCGTGATTTGCTTTATGTAACTGTTGACAGAGCTTCACAATGCCTCCATTTCCCTGCCAAGAGTTTCTCTGTGGATCTTTGTGCAGTACTAAATGGATGCATTGATCAAATTGCATCAGTTGACACCAGAAATGAGCTGAAGGAAAATAAATGCAGTGATGAATTTCTTGTACTCTACGGGAATGTTATGATATGTGTCGTGAAGCAACTGGTTTGGGGTATAAGGTCTGAAGCCAGACATTATATGGATTCTGAAGTCAGAAAATTCAGCTTCACAAGCTGGATGTTATTAGCAGCTCGGTAAGTGTGAATGCTGTTACAAAGGTTTATATTTATGAAATTACCACATGTTTTATTACTGGATCTCATACCCCTCAAGTATATTTTACTGCCTAGTTTGTTGTTTTGTCTTATCTATTTTGCAAAGGTCTTCTAAACTTAATATGGATTGTGCAGCCTCTCTCTGGTGGAACATTCGTCATGAGGATAAAAGATTTTTCGAATCAGCAGCATCATTAATTTCATTGTAGATAATCCAAAGTTGATTCTGAGTAATAATTGCCTTAAAATTTGGAATGATGAACATGTATTCTGATTCTTTTTTTATATTTTTATTTATGCATGCTGAGATTTCTAATGTGATATATGCTTATATTAATGTATTTAAAAAATATAATGACTATTTGGGTAAATATCTCTTTTCTAAGCATAATTCACTCTTGGAAATTGAGGTTCTGGTGAAAAGATTGCATCATCTGTCAGATATTCTTTTATTATCCACGGTTTTGTGTAGATTTTTGACATCATTGGGCTCTTACAGGTTTATGAAGCTGTTCTGGATGAATAAACACAGAACTGGTCCATCCCCTCTGTATGTGGCTTCAAGGTAGACTGCAGTTCTATACTTTTTCGTCATCCTTTTTGGTAAGTGTGTCTTACATTCGGGATTCTTGATTTCAGATTTTTGGAGGAATTAGTCAAATTTGTTGCATGCCTTCACCAGAAGGAAGATGTTCTAATATTGGTTGAGGTACGATTCTCATCTCTGCATTTTACTGTTAATTACATAATTTTCTTGACTAAAAACTTATACCATGATCCTGTAAGATAATTCTCTACATCTCATATTGTTATCATCAATTCTTGACAAACCACTTTCTACATTTTGCTTATTGGTGACTGGCGAGGCTTCTTCAGTTCATTTCCTGCTTTTCATTCCACTTGTGTTTTCTCTTAAGCAAATTTTGAATCTTTCCTCCACCTCAGGCCGTATCAAGCCCATTACTCGAGTGGCTATCCGAGATGAATCTTCTCGACAGCAATTCAAGTCATCAGCTTCAGATTTTATGGTCTCAAATGCTTAAAACTTTGCAGCAGAGTCAGCCATCAATCCAGTTTGATTCTTCATTCCTCCATTTTCAAGCGCCGCTCCTTGAAAGAGCTCTCGATCACCTAATCTAGCCATCTCCGATGCCACAACCAACTTCTGGAATTCAACTTATGGCCTCCAAAGCAAGCTAGACTTTCCTAAAACTCTAGTTCCAACATTGGACAAGCTGTCCAGAAATGGAAAATTAAAAATCTGTAGCAGAAATTGTTATACAGAAGACTGCACCAGCAGCCTGGATAGATACAAGGTGACTAACATTCTAAAGAAATGCTCGAAGAGAGTTGAAATATCGAGCAATCCTTTTGAGGGATCAAAGGGCGGCAATGACATTAATCCCGGAGCAAAAAGGAAATGTGTTGAACTGACAGAACACCAGAAAGAGGTGAGACGAGCACAGCAAGGACGAGCAAGGGATTCCAACAGGCATGGCCCTGGGATCCGGACCTACACTGATCTCGATTTCTCTCAAGGAAATGAAGAATCTCAAGATAGCCAAAGATGGTGAGAAAGGTTTGGTTATGTAAGTTATGTCTGATTTTCTGGTTTCCAGATTGCAATTTACTGCAGCTCCTTTGTATATATTGATCAAAATCAGAAAACTGCAATCTGTTAGATCAAATTAGTTGCTAGTCCTATTCAATTCGATGAATTTTTGTGGGTAAATGACACTCACAATGAGATAGGGGTCGCAAGTTATTATAGTGTGTATCATGCAAAAGGTTTAACTGATGTGATTCCTCTTTTTACATATTTAATCTAATTTGTACATATTTTAGTTCAGAATTGGCAAATTGATATATGGCTCCATAAACATTTTCAGCCACCTCAATTAAATTTTATGTTTTTCTTTCATTCCTTGTCAACTTTAGAAATTGTGATGGCATATTTTAAACTTTGAAAGAAAATCATAAGTTTTTAGAGTTCGGTGATAAAGAGCTCCAAAAAGAAATTGAAGTATAAAAGTAATTTATATTACAATCCAATCAAATATATGCTTTTCGTCGACAAAAGTTGGATGTCGGCTTAGTTAAATTGTCTTTTCGTGAATTATGCTATAAACTTTTTAAAATATAAATTGTAGCTGAAGTGCAAGACATAAAAGAAAAATAAATTGAAGTGACAAAAAATAGGGTAAACACTATGAGAGTTGACGTGAAAAAAAAAAAGTTGAGGGGACATAATAATGATTCCAGTCGTGTAGGATTTTTCGTTTTCCAAAATCTGTTCGGCAGGTTAAAATTTAGAGAACATATTCGAAATTATAAAATATAAGATGAAACACATCGAAGAAAACTGAATTTATTTGCGCCAAAACTAAAAAAGAAGGAAGATAGAAAGAAATAGAGCATTTCGTGATTATTATAGTTCGTGATGCTTTGGGGCAGAATCTCAATGTAACCATCTAGTTGAATGGACTCAATCAAATGGAACATAAACTATTTTAGGCTTGATCAAAACCACCATGCACAGGCGTAGCTCTTTCAAAGTTTAAAATGAAAAGGAAAGTGATGATATCAAGCATCAATAAATAAATTGAAGTATTTAAAATGAGAAAAGGGTCCGAACCGAAAATAAAAAATAAAAACCGATGATACGAAGCATCGAGAAATAAATTGGAATGATTAAAATGAGAAAATGGTCTGAGCTATACCTAGTTTCAAAAATAATAAGATAAACACGTGGCAAAAAACATGTTATTCTCTGGCGGCGCCACATCACGGTTTAGGTGTTGGAAAAGAGTTTTGATCATAAAATTAATAAAAATTGAAAATACTATGATAGATTTTATAAGATTAAAGTTTCGTTGGATAAAATTGATAATATTTGAAAATATTATAATAGATTTGATAAGATTGAAAGTTTCGATGACAAATTGATACAAATTGAAATATATGATAGATTTGATAAATTTTAGAGGTTGAAATAGAATCCGATTAAATAGATAAAGCTTGAGATATATATTTCATATTTAGCCACTTAGTTTATTTTTAATCTAATTAAAAGTATTTTAACATTTGAATGCATAAGACTGATGTTTTCTTGACTCGAAGAAAAAGTGATGTTTTCTCATATTTTAAATCAATAATTTTTTCGGGAGTTTTTGTTGCTCATTCTAATTATATTTGTTATTTTAAAAAAATCATTAACTCAATCATCTAGAAAATAAATTTATATGAACACTTAAACTTTTTTTTTGTTAGTTTATAAATTTAACGAACTAGCTAAATCGGAATTCGGAATGCGGGAGAAAGTTGTAGAACCACGTTCTAGTTTCCCAAATTCATCTGATTCAATGCGCTCGACACAGCAGAAAATTCCTCACGGCCAGTTCTGACCTCTGTACCACTCTCACTCTTCCTCTCAACACTTTCTCTCTCTATCCTCTATTATCCCCCATTCTCTCTCTCTCTCCAAATCGACGCATCGCAGCAGTAGAAGAACATTTACACAGACACATATACTGCTGCTACCTTTCACGACCATCTCCGCCTGTATTTGAATCTCTAGGGTTTAGAATACAGAACTCTAACGCACATTTGGGAACGAGTTGAACGTCACTTCAGATTTGGAAGTGAAATTGAAGTTAACAGTAACTTGAGGATTCGACCAAGCTACGGTTTTCGTCGATCTGCTCTGATGGATTCAGTACCTTCGTCATTGCCACTTGCCGCGAGAGATGGGTCACCGGAAGCGGCGGCGACGGTGGAGGAAGACAGCACTCTGACGGTTGTGGCGGGGTTGGCTAAGGAGGCTGCTTTGCTCTTTCAGGCTGGAATGTTTCTGGACTGTTTGAGAGTATTGAATCAGTTATCGCAGAAGAAAGCGGACGATCCCAAGGTAATTTTTTTGAAAATACTTTTTTTTTTTTGTTTTCCTTTTGAAGTTGATGAATTTGGATTGGTGGTGTTATTTAACTTTGTGGTCCTGAAAATCGAAGTTGATTTGGTTTGAATAATGCACAGTTGCAGATGCTGGTAAACTTGTAGTTGATTGAGTTGATGAAACAAATAGGCGTTGTATATTAACTTTGTCTTTGCTTTTCATTCGTTTTCACGGGATGGATTCAGCTATCTTTTTTTGCTAGAAATTGGGTGCATGGTTAAGTTGAATTTACTCGGGGTTACTGGTTAGCAGATGTATTTTTTGTTCTCTGTCATTTATGTGGCAACTGAATGGATAGAGAATTGATGCCGTTGTTTGTAATCAATAATCATTTCGTCCTGTGAATGGATTTTTGTGTCTTATTCAGATAGTGAATTGCGAGGAGTAGACCTTTTTCTTACTCTTCATACTGACAAAAGGTGAACACCTTCATGCTCAAAATGAGACGAGGGGAAATTTTGAATACAGCACTGCAAATAGATGCGAAATAATTCATTTGAATGTCTAGCTTAACTTGAACCGATGAAGTTATTGGAGGACTGGATGCTGAAAGAGATTTTACCTGATACCTTGTTGATAGTAGTGATTTTTTTCTTCTCTCCACTAGAAGTGTCAAAATTTTAAGTTTAAATAAGACTAGATAAGCTGAATGAGTTCAATTTTCATCACAAGCTGCAACATTTTTTTGAGTTTGGTGCATTAAATATTCAGTTACTGATGCATTCCTTCTCTGTTCTGTTATTCTTTTCACATTCTAGGTTCTTCATAATATAGCTATTGCCGAGAGTTTTCAAGATGGGTTTCAGATCCTAAAAGCTTATTGAAGCACTTCAACAAATCCAGGTTTGTATTTAATCAATTAATGTACTCTGTGTGCCTGTGCCTCTCTCTCTCTCTCTCTCTCACACACACACACACACACACACAAACACACACTCAAACACAGATCCACACATAATGAATGTGATTGGATTGTCCAGTAGCATTTAGATGTCTGTGCCTGTACGGGCATGTTCTGATAATATATAATGATAATGAGTAATTATCCCATTTTGTTAGCAACCAGTAGATGAGGAAAATAAGACCATTTTGTTATCCAATTTCATGCCATTTATTTATAGAAAAAAATGGCCCGTTGATAGCATTTTTAATGGGTTATCAGAAGTGCCAGTAACCTTTAGTCATATCATTTCATTATGCATACTAGTAACTTGTGGATTCCTCTTTGTGTCCTTCAATGTATCCATGATCCATACTGATGATTCCTCCATCATTCTGATATTTTAACTGAAAATATACAACCATGTTAGAAAATAACCTAGAGCTATAAAACAGGACAATAACATGAAACCTCAGTTCAGTCAAACTAAAGGCATTTATGACAACACTGGACTTGTAAGAATGATTATGTTACATTTTTTGATTAAAATCTATACTAACCTATGTGCCTCTCCATATTATGTTGCAAACATATGGAAGAATGATTCTAAATTTTTCACCAGGTATATGTAATTTCATATATGCTCACACAAATAAGGAAATTGATATAGCTGTGTACATATCCGCATGTGTGCCTATCAAATCTTAGGTAGTTAGGTACACACATTCACATGCACCCATATATGAAGGTAAATGAATATTGAGATTATCAGTTGCATATGCATGTGTGGAAGTGGGCTGGGGCAGCAGATATTCTATTTTCTAACTTGCTGCTAGTTTTAAGTTTTAACTATCAACCTCTTCTATCCACCACAAATATACGTCACTCTCAGGCAACAATGGCAAATGCCACAGGATCTAGGGTGGCTGGCGAAATGCCTTTAGTGCATTACATTGAACAGTTCAGCTCAGGACTCTCTTTTGCCTTGATGTGTTGTTTCAATCAAGGTTTAACTATACGTTTTAAGCCTCGAGGCAGTCTGAGGCGTAAATCTTAAAAACACATAAAATTATAACTAATATAATAATAACACATAAAACATAACAAATGTATGAAAACACATAAAATTATAACTAAAATAACTTGCAATAGTAAAAGAAAAGTATAACTATTTATGTATGAAATAGGAGAATTCACCGACCAAATTTGATACAAATAGAAGAAGTGCTTTTCGAATGAACACACTCTGGGGCAGACGGCGCAAGTGAGTCGCGGAGAGGGAGGTAGAGGGAGAGTGAGAGGGAGAGTGAGGGGCGAGGAGAGGAGAGAGAGGCAGGCGGGAGAGTGAGGGAGAGCGAGAAATTAAGTCTAAATTGTTCCAATTAAGGCTGTTTTTTAACAGCCCATTACCAACTAAAGCACAAAATAATGAAAGCCCATGATGGAAACCCAAAAAACAGAAAAAAAGAATTGAAATTTAGGCCTAATCGCGAGGCATGCGCCTCGGTGTGCCTCAGTGTGCCTCGTCCCAGTTGAGGCGGCCACCTTGTTGGATGCAAGTGAGGCACCGCCTCGAAGGCACTTTCCGGGCACTTGGCACCGAGGCGCGCCTCACAAATGCCTTTTTAAACCATGGTTTTAATAAGAGCTTTCTGTGTATGTGCATATCCATATTTTTGTATTTAACGTCTCATCGTTGTTGTCATCCTCCTAGAAACAAAGTGAACGGCTTGCTCATACATCTGGAGAACACTTAGAGCTCTCTAGTAATGATGGAGGAACCCCTACAGCTGGCCTGAAGGGCACGAATCATGCTTCACATCAATTTTCTAGTCCGTCAATTGTCTACAACGACGAGTTTGATGCCTCAGTGGCAATGTACAATATAGTATGTTTTACTCCACTGGATACTTCCGGTTCTTCAATTAGGTTGATAATCTTTCTGTCTATATCCTTATATTGCATGCATGAATCTGATTGCAGGCTGTTGTTTGGTATCATCTTCATGAATATGCAAAATCATTCTCGTACTTGGATGCATTGTATCAGAATGTTGAACCGATTGATGAGGTGACAATCACAGGCTAATCACTATTCACATTTAGTGATACTGGAGTCTTTCTGTTGACTTTGCAATGTAATATGCAGGGAACAGCCCTTCGTATATGCCTTTTGTTGTTGGATGTTGCGTTGGTTTCTCATCACGCATCAAGATCTGCTGTAAGACCCCTCACACGATGTTGAGTATTTTCTCTGATGCAAAGTTTCTTTAATACATATATTAACCTGACTCATTAACATTTTAGCCCTTTATGAGCTTGTTGGTTACATGGGTATTGTTTTGGCCACCATGTCAGTCGTCGTAGAGTGGTTCTTGTGAGACACTATATACCAAAAACATGCATTTGATTATGATGGTTGCCAGATACGATAATTAAATCATAGCTCGAGGGTTCTGCATGTCACATTTCATATCGCTTAACATGAACTAATAAATCAAAAGGTATCTTAAGACAGAATGGTGCTAGATCTAGAGATGGCCATGGTTCAAGATGAACTGCGAACAGGACGTGAACTGGCCTGTGGTCTACGAGCCAGTTAGCTGTTGACCTGGTTCGCTGGTTCATAAAACTGGTGGTTCAACTGGCCATATATGGTTCGAGTATGTTTTGAAACATGACCTGCTGAAAGTAAGGGGCATTTCAAAATGCTGGTAAACCAGTGTTTTGAACCATGAATCGTTGCCAGCTCATGAACCCGGGCATGTCTAGCTAGACCAATAGAAATCATTTTAATGAATGCACATAGCTTCAATTTTCAAATACTCTTTAGAAGTCAGTGGTCAGATAAGCTATAGCTTATACCAAATCCATGAGTCATGGACGGACTGAATATGTAGATTCTTTCAGACACCCCATCTCTTCATTGAATATCAGTGGCTAGGCTGCAGTGACTAATCATATGGTTCAGTCTCTGATGACTCTCATCTTGCTGTCAATTTATCCCTTTGGAAGCTAATAGTGATTGCAAGTTGCATCTGGATATTTAAAAATTGATATGCTATGTGCTCTTGACAAATGAGAACATGGTCTGGTAATGTATTCTAATATTTCAGACAGTATAACACTAAATACACTGTCTCTTTTCTGCGTAGTGTCTGCTTTTAAAGGTTCGAATTACAGTGCTTTCTAGCTGGGTAGTTATGGATAGCCCTGATGTATGATTTGGATATAATTACCCCACCAATGCTCAACTTTTTATTTTATTTTATTGGATTGATGTGGGGGTGGGGGGGATGCTGATAATGCTGATATCACTTGTCATGTACTGATATCACTTGAACAGTTAAGCTTAGCCTTTTGAAGACTTTTTTCTACCTTTTTATAGTGTTGTTTGGATGTGATCAGATTGAAAATTTTTGTTCAGGATGTGATAAGCTACATGGAGAAGGTTTTTCGTGTGAATAGCTTGACCAGTCAACTAGAGAACGGAATCTCTGTGCAGCAGCAATCTACGTTAGCATCAAAGTCTTCTTCACTTCCTTCTAATTCAACCACCTCTGATTCTTCTCACCCTGATTCAGTTGTTAATGCAAATACGCTGGAAAATTCTTTATCTATGACTTTATCAGAAGAAGCACTTGAAGATGAGTCGTTGCAGTTACTATCTTCCCTGGAAATAAGTGGACAAAACCTTCAAAGACTTTCTGGTATTGCGTCTTGTAATGATCCTTCGAGAAGCCAAGCTGAGGAGTCCCTTTCAGTTGATTTAAGACTTAAGGTGCATCTTTACAAGGTGCGACTTTTGCTTCTCACAAGGAACCTCAAAGCAGCGAAGCGTGAAGTTAAGATGGCAATGAACTTGGCCCGCGGAAAAGATTATCCCATGGCTCTTTATTTGAAGTCACAGCTTGAATACGCCCGCCGAAATCCTCGCAAGGCAATCAAGCTTTTGATGGCATCAAGCAACCGAACAGAGATAGGAATATCAAGCATGTATTACAACAACCTTGGGTGCATCTATTACCAATTGCGGAAGCATCAGACATCAGGTATATTCTTCTCCAAAGCCCTGAAGAATAGCTCCCTTGTACAGAAGAAAAAACCTATAAAACTCCTAAGTTTGTCACAGGATAAATCCCATCTGATATTATACAACTGTGGTATGCATTCCTTGGCTTGTGGTAGACCTTTCCATGCTGCTCGCTGTTTTCAAAAGGCCAGCATAATCTTTTACAACAGGCCTCTTCTGTGGCTACGAATTTCTGAGTGCTGTCTGATGGCCCTAGAGAATGGACTGATAAAGTCTAATTCCTCTGCTGTTGACAGATCCGATATCAATGTTAATGTTATTGGAAAGGGTAAATGGAGACATCTTGCTTTGAGGTATGGGGTTCCGCCAAATGGCCAGTGTGATGTTGGAAAGGTTGATTTGTGTCCAGGCAATGGTAAACAACCTGATCTTTCTCTCTCTCTTGCCTGGCAGTGTCTTGTAAATGCTCTGTATTTGTTGGACTCGTCTGAGGGAAAATATTCTAGATCTAGCTCTGCTCTTAGTACTGAGAAAAATGAGTTGAGAGAAATGCTTTCTCACGGTACAAATCACAAGAATGTCATTGGTGGCGATCAAAAGGAATTTGATATACTGCCTGGTTCAAGTCAAGTTAATTCAAATGGTGAAGTAAAAGAACAAAAGGTAAACAATCAGAGTTCGTCAATTCAAAATTCTATTGTTGACTATGAGCATATCCGTATGAAAGAGAACCAAATGATCAAGCAAGCCATACTTGCTGATTTGGCCTATGTGGAGCTGTCACTTGGAAACCCCCTGAAAGCCCTATCTACAGCAAAGTCTCTTTTGAAAATTCCTGAGTGTTCAAGAATGTACATCTTTTTGGGGACCATGTATGCAGCTGAAGCTCTGTGCCTGCTCAATCGGCCAGAGGAAGCTGCCGATCTTCTGAGCGCGCATGTTTCTAGTGGGAACAACATCGAGCTTCCATATAGCCGAGATGACTGTGAAAAGTGGTCAGCAGAAAAATTGATCGATAATGAGGATACAAATGGTGGGGCGATAGCTTCAAATGGTGTGTCAACCCTGAGGATTCCCAGTTATCTCTGTTTTCCAGTCCTGAAGAGGCACGTGGAACTTTTGCTGTGAATTTCGCTGCAAATGTTGCATTGCTGGGAGATTTCGATCGGGCACACCACTTTATACTGAAGGCATTATCTGATATACCTAACAGTCCCCAGGCAATTGTTACTGCAATTTATCTGGATCTAAAGCGTGGCAAGACGCAAGAAGCTCTTGCCAAGTTGAAACATCACGGTGCCGTTAGGTTTCTCCCCAGCAACTTTCCGTTAAACGTCTCTTCTTGATGGTTATTAGATCCTTCCAGCCCACACCTGACTCTTTGAGTTAGCAGGTAGCTAGATAATCCTTTACAGAGGTGTAAAATATATATAGTGCGATTCAAGGAATAAGTTTTTGGTTCAATTCTTTTACCTTCTCTTTTTTTTTGAAATTTTTTTCCCTTGGATTTTAGTGATTGGTGTTTTGGCTTAATTCTGGTGGTTGTGATTATCCCTCTAGAATTCGAGATGTAGGTTTTGAGTCGTAGTGGAGTCGTTAGAAGTAGAGTTAGGTTCGAGTTCAATGTGACATAGGGGGCAGGCGCTCTCGCGAAGCAGCAAGAAAGCAGGTCTCTCAATTTTCTTGTAGAGGTAATATTGAGCCATTTCAATTTATTTGATAACTTCTATGGGTTAACTTTTTATCGGGCACTAACTTTTTGTCGCTAATGAAGGGTTTAAAAGCTCACATGTTAATTTGGATATTTTATGTATAGTTTCAATTTCATAAATGCTTGTTCTCTTTAGTAGACCTAAAAGTGACGGGCACATAGACATAGTGTAGTTGTTTTGCATATTCCTTACAATCGCTATTTCGAGACAACTTATTTTGAAAAAGCTTTTAGATTTTTTGTGTAAAATAATGTGATTTTTAAGTAATTTTAGGAAACTGTTTATAGGTCAGATGATGTTTATCATAATTGGAGTATTTTCACGAGAGATTTTGTCTGGTATTTTTCTGGACTAGTTAAGGTTCATGTACTTTTATTTGTAAATATTGAAATCTTGCATTTTACTTGTGACTGATTCTTGTATTTTTATTCGCATCAAATGTCCAAGTGCAGACTTTGGTAAATATGATAGAAATGTTGTTTCCATCAATAAATAGCCAAGTGCTGGAGTGGAGATTGAAGGCATAAAGTATTTAAATCTTATAAATTACAACGATTGTAATTGTTTTGACTTTTAATTTATTAAAACAATCATATGTTTCTTGTCAGTTAATGGTAACAAAGAAAATTTATGCAGTAATGAGCCAAAAATTAACGGTTTCAAATTAATTACTCTTACCTATAACCTCGGTTTGTGAAAGTCAAGAGGAATAAGTGTATATTAAAGGTCCTAATGCATAGGTATTAATGAGGAACATGCTACAACAACCACGATTTATTTTGCCTCTGCTATTCAACTTGCTTTCTTATTTCTTCCAACCATACTGCAGATATAATACAAAGTCGGCATTTTCTGTGACTTTTTAAAAAATTAAACAATAAGACTAAGGGTAAAGAAAATATAAAAACATATCACTTTTGATGACATTGAGTTAATTTTTCACATCACTAAATTTACACCTATTGAGAATGTCACACATAAAATTCGGTTGTCAACTATAGTTTTTGCCACCGAAAATCATTAAAAAATTAAATTCTTTTAAAATTAATTCATAAAAGTTAAATATATTAAATATTTTAACTAAAACTACCCCAAAATCGATTTATGAGACTAAACAAGTCTATTTTCTCATTTTAAAACAATATTAGTATGTTCGAGGAATAAAAATCAAGATCATTTGCTATTTGGGGTGGAAAATTGTAATAATCATAGTAATATCAGAATACGTGATGCGCACGTGGGATTACGTGATTTTCAAGAAAAAAAAGGCTCCTTTTCTTCTTCATTGGGGAACCTAAACTGTTTCCAAAGTTCTCTTTCCAATTCTCATCATTTTTCAACTGAAAAAGGAATTTCATCAGAATTCATTCTCCTCTCTATCTGAATCGCATCTCTCACACGCGCAGTCCGTTTTCAGCGCCGCGTTTCCGCCGCGCCGAATTCGATCATAGGTAAATATCAATAAAATAGTACAATTTTGCCTGTTGGGGTTTATCTCTATTTGTGTGCAAATAATCGATCTACCCTTTCCATATTGGAGTTTCTATAATATCTTTGGGGTAACTTTGTTGGTTTGTGGATAACAGGTGATATTGTAGGTTTTGATACGTTGGGATTTGGTAAATGCGTTTAATTAGTTAGTTTGTTTGATCGATCTGGGATTCTGTTTCTCTTCTTGGAATTTGGCAGATTCTGGGGTTTGTCTTTTTGTCTTTGTTTTCGGTGTCGGATTTCACATTTTTTGTTGTGATGATTCCTTATTTTGTTGTTATTTCCTTTGGTTGCAGCACTGAATTCATTTATTTCCATTTTTATTTCTTTATTTGTTGTGGGGTTGCGTTGTTGCCTTCTCCCTTAACTTACTCGGTTTATTTATGTAACTGAATATGGGAGGTTTCCTTTTAACTGATTATGGTCAAATGTTTTACCTAGCCATTGAAAGCAAACCAGAGCTATTGAAGTGATTTTGGTTCAATGTACGATGCAATAGTGGATCCGGCCTGTAGCTTTTCATGTCTGCTTAAATAATTCTTGATTCATTGCTGCTGCGGAATGTTAGATGATTGGCTGCTTCAACTCGTTGAGCCTAGGCCTTGATGCTAGCATTTAAAACAATTCACGCTTGATGCCTTGTTTGATAAAAGCTTGAGCTGCAGCTCTGAGATACTACTTATATAATTCAGTTTCTCAATACTTCCAATTTGTGAGATAAAAGAAACATATGTTGGTGGTGGCTGGTTGATGACGTGATATTATATTTTCTTTTTTTTGCTATTTCAATTTCTCAATTCATTTCCACTCCTTGTTGCATGTTATGATCTTTTCGAATGTGTCTTCGTGTGATGAAAAATATCACGGTGACTTGGTTTTGACTGAAAATATCAAATTAACTAGTGACATAGTATTTGACCATTATTTGCAACTGCTTTGGCTACATAATAAAAAACTGGTTCTATTTAGCTGGATATGACATGGAATATCTTGGGTAGAGGATCAAAAGATGTAATGCTTTTGGTATAATCATGTTGAAGAAACTTAAAACAATTTCCTTGCTAGTTTGACATATGTGAGAAACGCGCTAACTTGGCATGTAAATGCAGAAGATGGCTGAAGAATCCAAGAATGATCAAGGGGAGCCTGTGACATCTACAGATGCTGAGATTAAGAAGGCCAATAAAAGGAAAGGAGTCCTATCTAGATTATGGGGAGCAGTATTTAGATTACGTGGTGACGATTTTGAAAAGAGATTGCAACATATATCAAAGGAAGAGGCTGCTGTTCTTGCCAGGATTACAAGGCGTTCTAATAATTCTCGGAGAACGACTAGGCACTTTATTATACTTTCTGTTGTTTCAGAGGTAAGCCGTACCTATTTTGACTAATTTAAGGGAAACAATTTCGTGTGACAATTACCTGATACAGTAGTAAGGAAAACTATTTTAGATTGTTCCTGCATTTCTGAACTTGATAATCAAAGTACCCGTAGAGTCCACTCATGGTAGGGTGCTTACATGCTTCTGTTTGAAATGAATGGGGTGTCGTCATTCTCTTCTTCTTGCTCCTGAATAATTGGTGATCCACAGAACTGATTTTACCCCATTTGTTTTTTCCAGGCAATTGCAGTAGGTTACGCTATAATGACCACAAGATTGTTAGACTTGAATTGGCATATAAGGGCATTGCGGGTCTTACCTATGTTTCTGCTGCCAGTATTATTTTCATTACTTACTCAGCGTTTAGAAGCTACACAAAGATGCGTAAGTGTTTTTAATGCTCTTTGTAATGACTTTTCCATAAGTTTATAGTACCAATCAAGATATGAAACTAGTTGCCAAAACACCAAACTTGCAATGTGGCGGTAATAGTGGATATTTGTTTTCAGTTTATGTTATTTGCTTGTTTTTCTATGCTAGAATTTATATTATGATGCAAAACAAATTCACTTAATTTTTTAAAGATTGTGGATGCAATTATATGAAATTGCATAGATTCTTACAAAGAAATGATTTTTGGTGGTGAAGTTTCTTCTTGCAAGGAGGTGATAAGTTTGAGCGGGCCCACGAGTCTTGTTGTGCTTGTGTATGTTGAAACTCCTGAGACGATTAATTGGATAATAGGATTGCTTTCTTTCTAAGGACATGACTTAGTTAAATAATATGGCTGCAAAAATTCTCAAATGAATCACAATCACAATTATTTTCATCTGCATTTTGCTGTTAAAATATTGATAGATCTCCTTGTTTTCAAAGCTTTTCCATATTGATGGACTTGAGATTTTTGAGCAGGCAAAACTGTATGGGCAGAATCCAGTAGGCTTGATATGTTAGAGCCATTGGTATTTCATACATAAAATCCAAATGACCTTGATTAGAGGTACCCTGTTATTGGCAGTATTACAGTTGGATATCTTATTTACAGGTGATACCAAGGACCACAAAACTCTGGAAAAACTTCGAGCCGAGAGACAGGCAAAAATCAATGAACTGAAAGAAAAAACAAATTATTACACAACTCAACAGCTAATACAGGTAAGAGTGAAGGCTAGCTAGCTTTCTTGTTTAATTGATTACTAGTACCTTGTTTTATGCATCTATTATCAGCTCTTTTTTCCTAAATATATGAGCTAGAAATGAAGTCTTAAAATAGAACTTGCTATCTGTAAAAGGAGGTCATGTATGGTCTAAATGCCAATAACAGGGGTGCAAAAGCCAATAACAAATGGCTAGGGTTATTTGTAAAATGACAAAAGCTCGTGGGAGAAAAAAGAATGTCTACTTTCATTTAGACCGGGGAAAATTGCATTTTTGAGAATCTATGAATTGTCATTGACGTCATCAAAAGTTTGCGGTGAGTGATTTTATTTGGCAGGTAGCTGGGTGCTAAGATACATTATTCCAATATTGAAAGCAGGTGTTTACTTGGATTGTAGATTAGATTGACAGTACATATGATCGAGTTTTTGAAGGATTAGACAATCAAACAAGTTCAAAATTATTCAATCTGTCAAAGTATGTGGTGGATTAGCCTATAATATTTTTATCTAAGTTATCACTCAAATTAAACACCCTTAGAGGGTATATTGTGTTGCTTCAAAATTCAAGGGAGGTCCCTGTGATTATCGACAAGATAAATTAGATTCTTACATGGAGTCTTCAGTGCAGAGGTACGACCCTGACCCAGCAGCCAAGGCAGCCGCCGCCACTGTACTGGCGTCCAAGTTGGGTGCAGATTCCGGCCTGAAAGTATATCTGGGAGAAGATTCCAACCTCACCGCCACTGCCGGAAAGAGCAATGACATGGAAGTTGCAGCTACTGCCGGACTACGGAATAGAAAGCAGCCCCACTCAAGAACCTACAGCACGGAAAGTGGATTCACCGATCATCCCGAAGAAGCTATGCATACCACATCCAGGGTCGAGGGTGTGGGCATGTCTCCGCAACACCCAATGGTTGTCGAGCATCATCCTCAATCAGGCCTGAACACACAAGACGGAGGTTGGATTGCTCGGCTTGCTGCATTGCTCGTGGGAGAGGATCCTACCCAATCGTATGCTCTTATATGTGGAAACTGCCATATGCATAATGGTAAATAGAATACTCGTACCGTATCTAAATGAATCAAGTCCATAAGGTGAATACGCTATATATGCTTGTGTTTGTAGGGCTGGCTAGGAAAGAGGACTTCCGGTACATCACTTACTACTGCCCGCGTTGCCATGCCTTGAATCGGCCAAAGCAGGCTGATGATGGTCTCTCTGGTACCAGTACCCCTACTTTGACCTCCAAGGCATCTGTGGTTTCGGAAGCTGCACCGAGTGAAGGAGGTTCAACGGCAGATAAGGCCTCGCAGAGCAGTAGTCCTCATGCTGCAGAAATCTCTGAGAGTTGAAGGTAACCATTTTAATGGCAGTGTTGTTTGTTTGTGTGAGTGTGTTTGTGTCGTAAGATATGGTAATATATGTATGTAGTTTATAACCTTACTATCTTCTTTTCTCCTCCTTTATTCCTCCCACTTCTTTAAATCTACCTTTTGTTGTTATTGTACATATGTCTTGCAAATTGCACAATTTGATTTCACGAAGAGTTTTTTTTTTGTTACATTTTTTAGAATTGAAATGAAAATCAAATGAATGAATCAATTATCTATTGGTCGCTTAATATATTATTCAGTCAGCAGCATATTCCTGAACAGGAAAATCTGTCCATTTTGATATATGTTTGATATCAAGTTCCAATTAAATGAGAAAAACTGAAAAAGATAAGTTATAGGAAAAATTAATGTGTTTGATCATTTTTATTAGTATCCTCATATAAAAATATATTTATTTTGGTCCGTGAATTAGGTAAGTTCTCACATGAACCTCCTCTATTCTAAAGCATTTGATATTACTAAAGAATGCGAATGTCCATTTGTGTTTTTTATTCAATTCTATCGCCTCAATATGTATTTTTTATTTTTTTTAAATTTCTCTAGTTCTAATTTTTTTATATTCCTTTTCAACTTTAAAGGTATCAAACTATATTTCCTATTTTAAACTTAGTAAAACCAAAAGTCCACAAGCTGAGGGAAAATGTCTAACAAAATAACAAAACGAAATTATGAGAACACTTGCATTGAACGTATAAAGTAATTATACTATCATATACATTGAATGTATAATATTATCGCAGTGCAATTATTTTATTCGTTCAGTGAGTTATTGATTTAGACCCGGATCGTTTAGATCCATAGTTTGATGGTCCGGTTCGGATCTGGTTTTGATTCTAGAACCAGAATCAATACTTATTTATTAGTTCTGGTCCGATTAAAACTCGTTTATTGACAAACCTAAGTTTAAATAGGTTTATCAATGAGCTAATTTTATCCATATCGATCTGAAGTCACTCATAGCCCATTAAATTATAAAGCAACGGTTTCGGTTTTAGTTCTGGTTCTGGTCCGGTTCTGGTTCTAGACCCGTTCAGATCCGGATCGCTTAAGACCCATAGTTGATGGTCCGGGTTCGATCCGGATCCAATACCTAATGGGTCGGTTCCAGAACCAGCACCATTACTTATTAATTTATTGGTTCTGGTCTGAGTAAAACTCACTCATTGATATCTCTATGTCGGTCCTAGTTAGATTGAGACACCTCATTAACTTATATGGTTTATTTTCAAGTAAAGTATATAAGTTAATAACATAGCTAATTATCTTTTTTCCATAGACCTATCACCTTTTCGTTACACTTTTTTTTACCCAGTTGGTGGGATATGAAAATGGGCCGTGATTAGGGGTGTGCGTCGGTCGGTCGATTCGACCGATCGATCGAAAATCGAATCGAATTTATTTTCTTGAACCGAACCGAATTGATTTATAGTTTCGGACCGACAGAAAATCGAACTGAAAAATCGATTGGTTTCAGTCGGACCGAAAAACCGATCGAACATATATTATATATATATATATATATATATTTTAATCCTAATTATTTAATTAAAATATTAATTAATTATTATATAAAATATATAAAAATAATATTTTCTGTTCAATTATCGATCGAACCTAAAATATAAAACTGAAAATCGAACCGAAAATCGATTTTAATTGAAAATTTGAACCGAACCGAAAATCGACTTTCTCAAAAATCGAACTTAACCGACCGAAATTGATCGGTTCAGTCGGTTTTTTCGGTTCGGTTTGATTCATGTACACCCTAGCCATGATATGAGGGTTCCCCACATATCCTGATTGCTCAAATATAATATACATATAAATTAGCGTCATTCAAAATCCATCGAAGATGGAAATGAAATATAGCTTTTCATAAAGTGGCATTTTGATTAATATATGTCAAAAGTTTTCTCGTGACCCGATCGTGACATATCGCAACATTCAGAGTTGATGTATGACTATTGCTTCATTATTCATTACGATATTCTTTTCATATTTCAGATGTGCATAATTAATCTACTCATTAACACAAGTTTGAATTAATCCTCACCTGTTAAATAATCTTCACTTTCCAGTCCATCTAATGCAATCAAAGTATAAACACCAGCAAAATGAAACAAATTAAAGCAAGGAAATGTAATTATATGAAACAATTTCACCCAATGAGAAGGTGTCGAACAGTGGGAAAATTTAAGAGACAGCAACACCAGCTAAATTAAAATAAACTCATAACTCGACATCCCCTCATGTCAATTCCAATTCCAATTTTGATACATCTAGCTACAAATCTGCACAATGAAAAGAGTGTAAAAATATCAGAGTCGAAAATCCCATCAATTATACAAAACAAATGTTATGAATAGAATCGCCACTCAACTCACACACAAATGATAATTATAAAAAGATAAAGGAACTTATTGATAGTTCAAAAGAAGGAAGAAAAGAGGTTTCTCTAAATGAAATATACTCATAAGGTCCAGCCTTTTCATTATATATTTAATATCAAGAAATGCCACGTTAATAGTAGCAGCAGCATTCATATGATTGTAGGAAAGAAAAAAGGCAAGATAAATGTATACACACATATATTATGGACCAAAATCCAGTCACAACAACAAGTCATACTAAATAATTACAACTTAGCTAATAATAAAGATATCGTCAAGAAAAAACAAGACAAATTGCGACACTTCTAGCTCACACCACATGCACAGAAAATTAACATAACAAAATACGAGACGAAATACTATTTTACAAGACCTGAATTTAGAGAGAGCAAGTGTAGCCGGGGGGCGGCGTCTTGCCGCAGGTGACGAGGAGCTGCAGAGCCAGAGGATATAAAGATTGAGATTAAGAGCCTTAATCTTAAGCGTGGTGCACAAACACACCGCGGCCTCGATCTCCACGAGCCCGGCGATCAACGGGCAGCACTCGTTCGCGGCGGGGTCGCCCAACCCTATGTGGATCAGCCCCCAAGAAGGTCCACGCATGCACCCAGCTTCAGCGTGTCGATGGGGCATGTGGCCGATGAGGGGTCGGGGTGGCACCTTCCCTTCGTGGGGTCGGTTACCGGGGCACCGGCACTCTGGGTGGTAGGTTGATAGGGGCTTCACGACGGGGGTTTGGGGTGGGGTCGGGGGCGGGGTGGGGTGGGAGCAGTAGCCGCATTGGGGGTCGAGGATGGGGCGGCGGAGGAGAGGAGAGGAGGAGAGGAGGAGGAGGGCGGAGATCTTGGAGGAATCCATGTCGTGAGACGGTGACTGGTACGAAGCAATGAGATGAGAAATGGTGGAGTTAAATAGAGAGAGTGTTGAAGGGGGATTGTGGAAGAATACAAAAGAAGCCTAGCACGTGAACGAGGGGGAAATGGCCAAATAGTGCTAGTTGTCAAATCCACCATGCAAAAGATATCATTTATTACCATTAGTTTTGGTGTTAGGCTCAAAATAACTATTATAATATGTTTGTGTGGAAGTGGAACGATGAAACAAGCAAGACTCACAATAATGTGACGTATGAGATTTTGAAACCATTCTATGGTTTCAAGCCTTTTATGACATTTTAATTTTTTATATATTGATTTTGTTAATTTATTTTTGTTTTAGGGTTTTTATTTGTTTTTTAATTTCACTCTATAAATACTTTATTAATTATGAGTTTTAGGAGATATCCATTCACATATTCTTGAGTTTCAAATATATCAATTTTTTTGTTGATAAACCTTCATCCTGTGTATGTATTTATACAATATTTTCGAGTTTCAAATATATCATTTTTTTGTTGAAAAACGTTTATCATGTACATATTTATACTCGTGTCAATAATTATATTTACACAACATGATGTTCAAACACATTTTATATACAGTAGTGACGCGTCATTTGCTATTTTGTTTAGCAATGTGAACTATAGACTAGAAGCTTATTATGATCTTTTTATTTTTGGAGTTGAGATACGTATGACATGCGCGCCTACCTATATATGTTTTCTAGTAAACCGGTCAATATAAAAAGAAGTGTATGTTTTTTTTAATGTTACTACTCACACACTCATAATCATGCGTATTAGGTGCTCGCATATTTGATTTATTGATTGAAGAGAAAGCGTCTTACTATCTGAGTTGTGTTTGATCGCACAAAATTATTAGTAAAAGGCAATAGTAACTATGCATCTTTTTTTAATCAAAAAACTATGCATCTATTTTTGTCGATAGATCTTTGAATTAGAGAAACCCTTTTGGATCGAAAGATTCAAGTTATTACTTTTTGGATTCGTTTTAATTAATTAAAGGGCTTCTTTGTCATATCCTACATATGTAATAACGACATGCACAAACCATTAATTAGCTCCCTAAACGGCTTTATTTCTTTCTTCTTCTTTTTTTGACTTTTATTAAAGTTGATATTCCGTTAATTTTTATTCTTTAGAGGAACTTTTGCCCCGTCTAACTATCACATAATTATATTATCCAATCTCCATTTCTATTAAAATAACACTATATTTCTGTAGAAGATAACAACTATATATGTATTATATATATACTAGGGATTGGTTATTGTGAGAACTGTCTTTCTTGAGAATGTTGGCATATATATATATATATGTGAGTTAACATAAGAACCATTTTTATCGTGAGAATGTGATAACTAAAAAATAATGAATTCGGTGTGAAAGTTGATAAATCAACTGGAAAAGTTACTGAATCCAAAAAATAAAATTTTTGCTACTCATGTGATTCAAACCCTGGGTGAAAATTCCGAATTCTTGGAATCCAGTAACTTTATCAACGGATGCATTAACTTTTAATAGCGAATTCATTTTGTTCATAACGGTTTTCGTAGTTCTTAGTTCTCACATTAAAAATGATTTCTTATTTGAACCTCAATCTCTCTCTATCTCTCTGTATATATATTCGTGTGTTCTCGAGCACGTGAAACATGCATATTCTCGTGTCCTTTTTTATAAGGGTTTTATAAATCTACAAACAATCGAAATAACATGACTATTGTCATCAAGTCATACAAAATTGTATTTAATTTATTTGTTTATTAAGTATCGTAACTAAGCGAATCATTATTATTCTTTAAGTATATATATATATATATATATATATATATATATATATATAGGAAGGTTAATGTGAGAACCAAAAATGTTGAATTCGATGTGAAAGTTGATGAATCCGTTTGAAAAGTTACCGAATCAAAACAAATGAAATTTTCGCCTGTTATATGATTCGAACCCTGAGTGAAAATTCTAAATTTTTGGATTCAATAACTTTTCTAGTGGATTCATTAACTTTTATAACGAATTCATTTTGCTCACAATGAATTTTCGTGGTTCTTAGTTCTCACGTTAAAAATAATTCTCATTTGAACCTCAATCTATATATATTTTTTAGTACGTGCATGGCATACGATTACTGTCAAATTAGGACGTAATTCACTGCACTATTGTCTAAAATATTCAAAATATAAGTATCCGAACACATGAAAGAGCCTTGCTGAACTGAAATTCTCAGTTATACAAGTATATTCTTTCTTTCTTTTTCATTTTTGTAAAGAAAAGGCATATATTTAACAATATTGTTTGGTCATTTCAATTGTACTATTTTCTGATCGCACAATATTTATTACTCCATCTGTTTCTCAATATAAGACTGATGGTCCCTAGGATACGTATTGATGTATGGGAGGATATATCAGTTAAGATAAATTTAAACTTTTTTTATCTCAAGATCGGACCTTCTACTTTATCAGTAGACATCGGTTAACTGATGATAGTACTACTGATCAATTCAAGTTAGGGGAATCCTGTTCAGCGTGATATTAGTTAGCAAACCTATTGATTATAGAGGCAACTAGTCAGTTGGACTGATAACTGATGTACTTGCGAAATGTGGCAGTTACGTTTTTACCTTTACTGAAAACTCAAACTGGCGAGAAATACTTAGTCGAATATTGGCTTAGTCAATTTTCAATTTATCTCTTCAGTATCAAACTGATAATGATAAAGTATTTCAAAACGGTGATGTGTTGCATGTACTGGTGATGATCAGTTCAATAGCATACAAAGTAAATAAAATACTGAAACTCTGAAAGTAAAGAACTGGATGTAAATAACACTTAGTTTTTTACGTGGTTCGGAGAGATCAACTCCTGCATCCACAGATTGATTTCTCAATCAATTTACTAACTGAAATTTGATCTTGTTTACGGGTACACGATATAAACCTAGGTACTGACTTACATTTTCTGTATCATGTCGAACTTGGTGTTCCTCCTACGCTTATTGGTGCTAGGAAACCTCTGACTGCTTACGGGTGCAGTCGACCGAACTTCTTACTTATAGGTGCAAGACAACCAAGCTTTAAAAACTAATATTTCGTTGCCTACTTGCCCAACTTCTACTTAAACTGTGGGTTTTGAGTAGAAGGTTTTCCAACTAAAAGTTAAGTTGTCACAGGCGATAAACTCAATATTTCTAGGCTTAAGACATATATATGATAGTATCCTAGAACTTAAGAGAGTGTATACTGAAACCTTGAATTGATAAATATATTTGAGTTCTGAAGGTTTTCGAATAACACTTGGTTAACTCCCTTCTTCAAAATTATTTGGTAAATGTTCTTAAGAAAGGAGCTTTGATTACTTTAGAATATAAGAATACACAGCGTTTCGGTTACCTTTAAATGTTAGATTCTGAGCGTATTTATAGAGGGGATAATGAATAGTGCTATTGGAGGAAGCATCAATCACATCCATTCTATTTTTTATTTGAATTCTTTCCGTTTGCATCACTGTACATCTCTGTTGGGATCGGCATCATCGTACATTATAGTTCTGTAACTTTGAAAAGAGGATCTGGCATGTCAGGATCTTCTACAGATACGTTACGACATGTGGAGAGTCAAACACTCGAGGTTTAAATAATTACGTGTTTCTTTAGTTGAGTTGACTCCGTGTTTTTTTAGTACGTTGACTTGAGTTGAGCCGATCAGTCGCTCCATCTTTTATCGAGAGTTGGACTATGTCTTTTATAAATTTGGATAACCTGAGTAAGTACGACGCTTCAACTTTAACATAGATATAGCCAACTTTGACTTCTATCGTGGTTTTGACTTCCTATCGGTAGCTTTGATTCCATCGTGACTTTGACTTGCCAATTCTTGGTATGATGATCATATTCGACTTCTTTGCTATCAACAACACCGAGTCTTGATCTAATCTTGATCTTGACTCGGTCTTTAGTCTCCGACTTCGCTCTCTAGAAGCTCATTCATCAAGATCGCTGACGTTGGTCTTGATCCACCGACGGTCTTCAATCTTGATCTTTAGTATTCGATCTTGATGGTGGTTCTCTTGATTCGTTGGTAATGACTCTTATCAATCTGAATTGCTTGAGATTGCTTGAACTCGATCTTGATCCCTGTCCAGTGGTAGATCTTCTACTGAAACTTGTAACCAAAAAGACTAACTCTCTAACATTTGAGTAACACTATGTTACATCAGCATGACAATCATCAACAGATTTTAGGATATAGTCAAAATATACAGTTAAGATAAAATTTTCCCAACAAAGATTTTTCCATCTTTTGTACTAGGATTAAGAATACATTTATTAGCATCAAAATCAATATATTTTGAGAGAAAGAGAATAGTAGAGTACTGAAAGAATTGGAAAATGTAAAATTTTAATAAAAGATGAGATATAATTAACCTTGATAGAAGAAAACATCATTTATTAAGAAACAAATTTAAAAAGTTACAATATCTTATATTGAGAAACAAAGGGAGTATATTTTGTGTGAAAGTAGCTCTGCACCCATACGGCAGAGGAGACTTTTGCCTATTTGAGTGAGGTATTGGCAATTGAGAATGTAACGTTCTAGGTCCAAAAAAGTCCAACTTCTTCCAAATATTACTGAAAAATCTAACGAATATTTTAATAATATTATACTAAGAAACGGGTCGTTATAGTTGGCGCATGAATTAGATGTTGCCTTCGATATGCAATTAAATTATATAGAATGTATATATTCGTACCCGTTTCAAATCCGATTAAAAAGTGATTTTACTACAAGTTATCTTCTCAAAACCACATAGTAATTTTATTAATTAACTGAACCAATTCAAAGTTATAAATATAAGTTGAAACTGTAATTGATTACTCGTCTAGGATGTATATATTTTTTCATGTCTTAAACCCAATTAGAAAGTGATTTTTATTACCCGTTATCGTAGCGAACTCGTATATTAATGCCTACTGGTTACTCAAACATGTAAATACCATTTTATTTAGATACTCAATCTATGAAGCCCAGTGAAAAAATGATATTGGGTTTCAAAGTTTAAAAAATAGTGAAAATAATTAAGAAAACTTGGTACTCTTAATTAAGAAAATTGTAAAAATATTAATATATATATATATATATATAATTAAAATATATGAATTAAAAATGCTATAAATGAGTATTTAAGATAAATCAAAACATAGTTTAAATATTACTCTTACAAATAGAGTTCAAACTATTGAAATATAATATTGGTTTCTTAATAATCTTGCAAAGTTTATTTTAAAAATAAATATTAAAATTCAAAATATTTTTGTGAAATGAGGAAAATAAATACATGATTTGATAGTACATGTTATATGATAATTAACAATACAATAATTTTAACTAAAATTGAAATAAAAGATTTTTTTGTGAGATTATAAATTAAAATTAAATAAAAATAATATATATATATATATATATATATATATATATATATATATATATATATATTTGGAACTTATTAAAATTATGAACAATCAATATATATATATATACATTTATAATAACATATTTAATATTAACATAAATCAATCAATCAATATATTAAATGATAAGTGATCAAATAAGAAAACTTGTGGAATTTTAAAAAGTAAAATAAAAATCATGAAAATATCACATAGGATTATAAATAAATTTGGTGTCTCCCATATGTAATAGATTTATATATTAACAGATAGATGGGAAAAGTCTTGAACATTGCGTGTATAAAATATCGACATGTGATTCTATTTTTGGTACTGTCATGGTCTTATATATACATAATTAATGATGATATATCAATATATTATGCATATATTGTACAAATATTTGATCTCAAGTATACTTCTTCTCTTGATAAAATATTCCCCAATGTATTGTACATTGGGAAATATTGAATACATTGTGTCTCGGGATGAAAAAGGAATGTTGCATGCTTTCCACAATGTGTGCTGTCATCATGCATCTCTACTTGTTGTTGGAACATGGAAAACGTCTTGTTTTGCCTGCCCATATCATGTGAGTTTTTGGGAGCACAAAGATTAATCTTGACTTATGTCAGAAGTTGCATTGCTAGTTTAATAGGGATTCTATTCTTGTGTTTTTATTATTAATCTTAAAATTATTCTTTTTTTGTTTAGAGTTTTGGAATATAATCTTATTTTTCATGATACCAATAATTTATAAACATTCGATATATACTATTTAATACACATTGAAACTGATGGTGCTAGAAATTTGTGTTTTTATGCAAGCCTGCAACATAATTTCCTCGAAATTAACATTCCCGTGACTTTGATGTTTCATACACATTCACACAAGCAAAACCTTGGTTAATTATGCTTCATGGTAGTCTTTTAATGAAATAATTAAGTTGTGCTTCAAGTCTGATTGCATTGTGTAATTGGGAAAATGTTAAAGATCAGTACAGGAGAGTAGAATTTACAAACTTAGTTTGATGGTATGATCCCTACCATTCCTCTTTCTTCATAATTAAACTTCTTGTGTCCCATGCATTTTGTACACAGTTATCAAACTATCTTTATAATTTTAAATTTTCTGATGCGTATATATTGTTTATGTGTAGGATGCCCATGAATTTCTAAAATTTTTACTTAAATGAATTGGTTGATATATTGGATCTTATTATAAGATATAAAATGTGAAAGCCATTTAATATAATGATTTCATGCTCTATTCTTCCTCATGATATAGACTTTGCACCATCTATTAGTTCCTCCTGAAGCAACAAACATTTAATTTAAATATAAACTATGAAACTATCTAGCTTCCAACGCTATTAAAGTCATATGATATAGACATTCTGTAATGACTCTACATCTCATAATTGAGAGAGTTTTTATATGTTAAGTAAAAAATTTGAACTATTATTCTATCAGCGAATTCATTCTTTTTAATGGTAGTTTGTAGCTCTAAAACAAGCTATTGATGATCTTGAATGGCTCGGGTCTAGCATTCGAATAGCATTACAACCAACACCCTCATCTATTATCTTCAGGGGACTTACATGTACGCCTTAAACAAAAGTGTGCTTTTCTTTTCTTTTATTCTTTTTCTTTTCCAAACTAGCGACCACACTCCAAAAAATTAGGTTCCACTTATTTTAATACTTTGTATTAATCATGGTTATATCATGTTATTGTTATGAGATTTAATCTGTTATAGGTAGTAAAGGTTTAATTGAAGATGGTAAATTTATTTTGCATGCGAGCTTAGGAAATTTAGCATGATTTGGTTTGCATTAATATTTGTGGAAGTATATTACTTTGTTTCTCATGATTTTTTGAAGTAACAAGTCTATATTGACGGACAATAATTGATAAGATGTCATTCTTTTAGTAGGTTCATAATGGAAAAAGTTGGATGCAAAACATAGATTGTTTGTTGAATATAAAATGAATTAGATCAATTTCTTGATATGGCTTTCGACAACGTAAGTCTTCGTGGCACGATTATATGCCCATGCAAACATTGTAAGAGTTCTAAGTGGGTAAATAGAGAAACTCCAAAAGAACATTTGTCAATTGATAGTTTTATGAGGGGTTACACACATTGGACTGCACATGGAGAGAGAGCTTTGTCTAACCTGATTACTTTTTCATGAAAACGAAAATTATGATATGTTAGACAACATGCATGATTTGATTTATGGTACTTTTAGGGTCAATAGTATAGATGAAAATATAACTGATGAACCGAATAAACAAGATAAGGCTTTTTTCAAATCGATAGATGATGCTCAGCATGAATTATATCCCGGGTGCAAGCACTTTTCAAAGCTCAAGTTCATCATTAGACTTTTCCATCTGAAAGTTACTAGAAAATGGTCTAAAAAATCATTCATAATGCTTCTTGAATTATTGAAAGAGGCATTTCAGTTGACGATGCATTACCCACATCTTACTATGAGATAAGCAAGATAATAGAAGAGTTATGACTCAATTATATCAAGATAGATTCATGTCTTAATGATTGCATGTTGTATTAGAAAAATCATGAGAATGACACTTCTTGTCATGTCTGCAATAAACGAAGATTTGTTGAAATTGATTCTGATTCTTTAAGCCAAGATGATTTATCTTTGAAACGCAAAAAAATGTCAGCAAAGGTTTTGAGGTACTTTCCCTTGAAACCTAGATTGCATTGACTTTTAGGTAATCTAAAACAACATCGTTCATGAGTTGGCATAAAGAAAATGCACTAAGGATGGCTACTTGAGACATCTTAGTGATTCTCCCATTTGGTATGATTTTGACCGTCGACATCGTGATTTTGCTAGTGAATCAAGGGCGTGAGGCTTGGTCTAGCTGGCGATAGATTTTGTCCATTTAGAATGATGACTATTGCTCATAGTACATGACACGTTAAATTGACCTCATATAATATGCCCCGTGGATGTGTATGAAAGAGTTATTTTCTTTTAACTTTGATTATTCCTAGACCTTCATCCCTTGAAACAACATTGATGTATACCGCAACCTTTAGTAGAGGAATTAAAGAATTATGGAATGGGGTTGATACATATCATGCATCCGCCAAACAAAACTTTAGTATCGTGCAACTTTGCTATGGACAATTAATGATTTTTTGGCATATGCACGTTTGTCTAGTTGGAGTACAAAGGGGAAACTAGCATGTCCATCATGTCACAAGAACACATGTTCCATGTACTTGCAAAAAATTCGTAAAAAATTTTACATGGATCATCGTAGATTTTTGAATCATAGTCATCCTTATCGAAGAAATGCTAGATCTTTTGATGGTAATGAAGAACACCACAGTGCTCCTCGAAGTTAGGTTTAACGTAGGCGGGAAGAAAGTAAATGATAATCCATCTCTTTCTCATAATTGGAAAAAAAGTATTTTTTTTACTTACCGTATTGGAAAGATATCATGCTACGCCATAATTTGGATGTTATGCAAAAAATGTAATTTGATAGTGTTATAGGTACACTTTTGAATCTAGAAGGCAAATCAAAAGATCATGAAAATTCTTGTCTTGATTTGGAAGACATGAGCATAAGTAGTGAACTCCACCCTGTTATTATGGACTCGGGAAAGAAGTATTTGCCAGTTGCTTGGTTTTCAATGAGCAAAAAAGAGAAAGATATGTTATGTGATATTCTTCGAAATGTGAAAGTACATGATGGCTATGCTTCAAATATCTCGAGGTGCATTCAATCCAAATCAAATAAAATTTCTGGTTTGAAGAGTCATGACAACCATGTCTTGATGCAACAATTATTTCTTATTGCATTGCGTAAAGTTTTACCAAAGCATGTCAGGAATCCATTTATTAAACTATGTAGTTTTTAGGACAATTTTGCTCTAAGGTTATAAACCACGTGATTTGATTCATATAGAGAAAGACATTCTTGAAGTTATTTGTGAGTTGGAAAAAGTTTTTCATTCTCATTCTTGACACCATGATTCATCTACCTATTCATTTAGCATATGAGGCTCGAATTGCGGGGATCGGTTCAATCTGGTTGGATGTATCATATTGAGAGATATTATCAATATTATTTTAATATATTAATGAAAGAAATGTCGGAACTTAATATTTTTTATGAATTTTAGGTACCTATCCACATTAAAATCATGTGTAAAATCTAAGTCGTCAGAGTGTTCCATTCTTTGAAGCATACGTGGTGCACCGATCGCTTGACCTTTATCATTGGTATATTCTTTTTTATTAACTATTGAAATTGTGTATATGATGAAGTGTATATGTCTACATATTGTGTGTAGCTTATCTCTTTATGGCATTATCAATTACTTACTTTTTGTGTTAGTACAATATTTTCTTTATCTAATATGCAGATTCTCTTGGATAAGAATGAAAACTGATACAAGAATTTGATGGAGCAAGAATTAATCTCAAATGACCTTTCATAGTTTAGATGGTGTGATTTTTCAATTTGTATTAAACAATTTTATGACTCCATTTATTTTTTCTAACAAATATAGACATGAATGAGAGGATATGAATTTTATGTATAATTGTCATTTAGATTGGTTAGTATTAAAAAGTTGATGACGTTACATATTTTAAATAATTTTGCATTCAATATATTGCAATGTGTTTGGGGCACAAGATTTCTAATTCTACACATGAAAGTGTCTATAGTTTTATGTGAATGCTCAAGTAAGTGCCTCATAATTAATATTTATTTGTGGACATATATGGAAGTTTATTGCTACACATTATGTGCCTCAAATTGACTTTAAGGGCACAAGTAAGTGTCACACGAAATTAATCTGAAGACATAAAATGAATTTTGATCCTACACATTTTATGTTCTGATATATATGTAAAAGGTACAAATAAGTGTCTCGATATTACATTTGAAGATATATATAAATGTCTTGAAATACAATATCGAATACTTATTGTGTCTTTCTCTAAATATCGGGACACAAAATGTGCCTCGTGAAATATTAGGACACAAATTAAATATGTTAAAGGGCATTTGTATATGCTTAAGAAATCAATCTCGGTAAATATTAAAATGATTGGAAAGCTATTGATATAGAGACAATTAAGTACACGATGGGATATGGCCCAACCGATTAGGCCCACTAATGAGCCCAAACGAGTGGGCCTAACGTTGTAGTGAGCCCACGCGGTTGAGCCCAAGGCGAGCCTAATCAGCTCCCAAAACCCTAGCCCCGAACCGCCACCCTCGACAAATGGAGGACAGGCCCAGAGCCAAAGTGAGGCTCCACCTCGGCGATGGAGGACACGCCCCGGAAGCAAGGTGACCTCGGCCGATGGAGGACACGCCTGCAGAACCAGGTGACCCTCGGCGATGGAGGACCGCCCGGAACCAGGTCGGGCGCCACCTCCACGTGGCACACGAAGGTAAAGTGTCCCTGCCCGCCAATGGAGGCACGCCCGGAAGAAGAGTCACGTCACGACCAATGGAGAGGTTGAGCACGCCTTGATTCTGAGGCTCGGGTTGTATAAATAGAAAAAACCGACAATAGAAGGGTTGGCAACTTATCGAATACTAAGAGCTTGTAACTACACTCACTGCATTATAGTGAAAGTATTGAGGAAACACTCCTCCGTGGACGTAGATCTCATTAACGATCGAACCACGTAAAAGCCTTGGTGTTCTTTATTGCTTTACATAAATCTCGCACACTCACTTAACTAGATTTATCATTGGCGCCGTCTGTGGGAAACCCTGAACAAGAAAGCTTCGCTTCCCTCTACAACTTAATGGCAAGAACACGCACAACCGCCGTCAGCGGCGGCAACAACCGTCTTGAGGGCGACGGTGGTCACTCGGCGTCGCGGGAAGGAGATCGCGACGCCACGGAGGCTCACACTCGAGGGCAACATGGAAAATGTCTCCATACACCCTGGGACCGCCTCCCTAACGTGGGGAAGATGCCGACCTCAACGAGGACGAACAAACACTCATTCGTCCCACGAGGTCCTCGGCCGAGCTGTGACCGAGTTCCTCAACGCCAATCTTGGCGGTTCAAAGCTTCCTCAACGAGAGGACAAAGGCGGGCCCTCAAGGGCCCCGGACTGAACGCCACGGCCGCCCGAGGCGCTCCTCCGAACAGCGGGCTTACCTCGGCGTGATGGCGAGAACGCGCATCACGCCCGATGTGCGAAGCCGCTCGCGCGGATGAGCCGCCGCCTCGTTAAAGCCGCTCACTGCGGACGAGCCGCCACCACCGATCGCCCCTCGCCATTCGCGGGCCGCTCTCCACCTCGTCATGCCGACCCGAGAGCCGAGCAAAGCAGGAGGAAAGAAAGGCGGTCGAACTCCCCCGGAGGACGATAGGCGTCGCTATCGATCTCCCACCCTCCGAAAGAGATGGCAGCGATCTCCGGGATTCGACCGATGCGGAGAATCATCTCCCTTTCTCCGGGAGATTCTAGACACGCCCCGCCCGTGATGCAGGGCACCAATATAGCTGCCTCACGATGGCCTAGGAGACCCTCCGACTTCCTTTTCGCCACACTACCAACATGGCGAATCAGGAATGGAAGATTTTCACGTGCAAAATCTTCCCGAGTCTTGATCTCCAACGCACGTGTTGGTTCACCTCGCCCGCCGCGAGCATTATACACCGCCTGGGACCTTATGGATCGATTCAAATGGCGCTTCTATCGGAAGATGCCACCCAGCAGCCTTCCTCCGACCGCTCACATTAGCGAGGCGGGGCGAGGCGATGTCAAACTTAGCCTCGAGGTTCATCAAAGAGTCGCTCAAAATTGGCGACAAGAACGACTCTACATCATCAACGCGTTCAAAACGGATCCGACCGGTCTTGTTGAACAAAGAAATTACAGGGAGAAACCAAAGGCGGCGAGTAAGCTTTGGAACTGGTGGACAACCGTCGAGGAGCGAGTCGGATCGGAAGAAGAGGAAAATGGGACGGCGGTCAGAGAAAAAAGCCGGATGATCAAGTCGAGGCGCTGATCGCCGAAGCTCGACGAGAATCAAAAGAGGACCCTTTGAGTCGAGCTCGGACCTCGGCCCAACCACGGCGGCGCCTCCCTGCTCAAATCAAGGCGAAATATTCGAGCTCCACCGAACTCTTCTTCAAGCCCTCCATGAAAGGAGGATCGAAGAGGTCCACGGAAGAGTATTGTGACTATCACCAAGGGTATGGTCATGATACCGAGGATTGCAGAAACTTGGGCTCGCGGATCGGCGAGCTCGTTAAGGTGGAGCCTCAAGAAATACCTCGGCGAGTCGGGCGAGAAGCATGAAGCGAAGGAATGGGGCGGCAACAGCGCGGGCCGACCTCAACGATGACCCAACCCAAGGCGGCGAGGGCGAAGGTCCCAACGCTATGGGCAGGTCTATGTTGTTACCGGACTGCCCTCGGGACGACGAGGTCGCCCTCAAGAACGATGCCGGAGGCCGGCCCCAAGAGCGAAGAACAAGCGACTCGGGACGGTGAGAACATAACATTCTCGAGGAGGACCCGTGCCCAAGATCATGCCGCACGGGGCGCCATCACCATACAGCCGTGGTGGGCAACAAAACATCCACGGGTCTATATCGACGCCGGAGCCTCCGTCAACATCATCTTCCGTATGCGGATAAGCTTGAGGTCGGAGGTATTCGGTACTTCGCGCCGCCCGGTTGCGGAGCTTCACTCAAGCGATCCGGCCGAGGGGTCATTACCCTTCCGATTCTACGGTGGAAGAGCTCCCAGTCGGTCACCAAGGCCATCCGATTCTTCTGGTCGAGCTCCTCTCCGTACAACATCATCACAGGAGAGATTGGTTATGCGCCACCAAGGCCGTCTGTTGGTCTCTGGCCTCACCGTCAAGATTCCGCCGGTGGAAGTGCTTAGCATCGGGGGACAAGCGGTAGCAAAAGAATGCTTACGACTCTCACCCAAGATGCGGCCTCGCCCGGGCATAGCAATTACCGAGCCCTGAGGCCGACACCGGGATGACTGACCGGGGGCTCCGACTTCTGACGGCGATCCTCGAAGGTCATCCAGTCGGCACCAGGCCCAACCGACATCCGCAGCATGTCGCATAACCACTGAAGGAATATAGGGATGTGTTTGCGTGGTCCCCGCTCGATATGACCGGAGTGTCGCCTGAGCTCATAACTCACCGCCTCAACATTGACCCGGCTACCAAACCAGTCCGGCAGAAGAAAAGAATATTTGCGGCAGAGCGCAGCCAGGTCATAAGGGACGAGGTTACCCAACTTCAGAAGGCCAAGATCTTGTTCGAGGTCAAATACCCGACCTGGATGGCCAATCCAGTCGTGGTCCGAAAGCCAGGGGGAGGGTGGCGCATGTGCGTCGATTACACCGACCTCAACAAGCACTGCCCAAAAGATTGCTACCCCCTTCCCGACATTGATAAGAAGGTGGAGGCATTGGTGGGCCACGAGATGTTCAGCTTCCTAGATCTATACAAAGGATACCACCAAGTCCTAATGAGCCCGGAGGACGCCCCGAAGACAGCATTCATTACCGACTTCGGCGTCTTTGCGTACAGGAAGATGCCGCTTGTTGAAGAGCGGCTGGGCAACCTATCAAAGGATGGTGGGCCAGATTCAAAGATCACATCGGGCGGATCGTTGAGGTCTCGTTGGCGACATCGTGGTCAAGAGTCAAAAGCGGAGAACTGCTACGAGCGATCTCGGAACTATCCTCCAGCTCCTCGGTCGACCGACCTCAAGCTCAACCCACAAGTGTACATTCATGGTAAGGGCGGGTAAATTCACGGGATCTTGGGTTTCTCAAGAAGGCACGAGGCCAATCCGACCAAGGTAAAGGCGTGCTCGACATGCGAGTGCGAGAACTATCCGTGAGGTCCACAAACTCACGGATGCTTGCCGCTCTCGTGAGGTTCCTCTCCCGGCCGCCGAGAAGCAGCCCTTCTTCAAGATCTTGAGAAGGGCTCGGACTTCGCTGGCGGGAGGAACACCAGTCGCCTTCATGCGGCTAAAGAGTATCTCGCCGCCCACCCCCCGACCGCCCCAAAACAAGGTGAACTCCTTTCTATATCTAGCCGCCTCGGACGAGGCCATCGCTGTGATCTTGATGCGAGATGAGGTGGGACGACAACTCCCATCTATTTTATCACCGAGCTCTCAAAGGACCGGAGGCGAGGTACACCGCCTCGAAAAAGTAGCACTGTACCGTGAGCATGGCGGCGCCCAGACCCTACTTCCAAGCTCACTCCGTCCGGTGCTAAGCGACTTACCTTGAGACATGTCTTGTTAAGACTGAGTCATCCGGACGTATAGCTAAGTGGGCGGAGCTCGGCGAGCCTGACATCTCGTACTCACCCGGGCCGGCCATAAAAGGCAAGCTCTCGCCGACTTCCGGTTGAGGCCAATTCACGAGGTGGGCTCTGCCGGCGAGGTAACTCCAGCTCCGCCCCGGCGGAGGAAGCCGCCCTAGCACCACCGGATGGTTGCTTTGGCGGATGTACGTGGGCGGAGCCTCGTGCAAAAGCAGGCGTGGGCGGGCATCCTCCTCCTCGGCCCGATAAGCAAGAAGTCACCTCGCCTCGGTTTACCTTCCCGACCACCAACAACGAGGTGGAGTACGAGGCACCGATCTCGGGACTCCACCTCGCTGAGGAACAGGGGTGGACAAGATCCAAATCTTGGTGATTCCCGTGTCGTGGTGAACGGTGTTAAGCAAATACGAGGCGGGGAGGACCGAATGAAACAATACCTCGAGAAGGCGAAGGAGATCTTGACCTCGTTCGGTACTTGTATCCACGAATCCCAGGGAAAACAGCCGAGCCGACATCCTCGACAAGTTAGGCGCATCGTCAACAAGTCCACCGATGGAGGAGGTTCATTCCGAAGCATCATGAGTCCCACATCGGCATCATCACGAGATAGAGCCGAATTGGATGTCTCCACGAAGGCTATCACGGAAGGCGGCGACTACCTCAAGATCGGCTCGAAGCGAAAAGATGATGACGAAATCCCGAAGTATCTCATGCGTGAGGCGCTCTCACCGAAAGTCTTACCTTCAACCCTCCCGAGGTGCCTCGGGCGGAAGAAGCCGACTACGTGCTCAATGAAATTCACCGAGGGTCTTGTGGAAGCCACATCGGTCGCGAGCTCTCTCAAAGAAGGCGAGGTCGGGATATTCTTGGCTCGCCTCGTGCAAGATTCGGCCGAGCTCGTCAAAAGTACCCAGTGCCGATTCACTCCACGGTCAAAAGCGCCCTGATCGAAGCGACTGCAGAGTCCATGGCCTTTCATGCGGTGGGGATCGACATTGTTGGTCCGTTCGACCGAGCACCGTGTTAGCTTGATACTTAGTCGTAGCCATAGACTACTTCACAAATGGGTCGAGGCCGAGCCACTTTCGAGCCTCACAAGCGTAGGATCCGGACTTCGTGTGGAAAAATATAGTCTGGCGGTTGGCATACCGCACATCCCGGTCTCGGACAACGGCACCTAATTCGTCGACAAAACTTGAGAGTGGTGCGAAGAGCTTCGGATCGATCAGCGCTTCACCTCGGTCGCACACCCGAAGCGAATGGTCGGATCGAGGTGACGAACCGCACGATCGTACAAGGATTGAAGAAGAGGTCGGACCGAGCTAAAGGCGATCGGGCTGAAAATCTCCTCAAGTCCTCTGGTCCCACAGACAACACCTCGGACGTCGCACGGAGAAACCCTTTCGGCTGGTTCACGGTACCGAGGCCGTCATACCGGGCCGAGATCGGCGCGCCAAGCCAGCGACTCTTCACTTCGACCGTGCCGGAACGAGGAAGACCTACGGGCCAACCATGACGCCTCGAGGAGAAGCGCGAGCTCGCTTCATAAACGAAGCCCAAGTCAAGGCCCGTGTCGCACGGTACTACAACAAAGGGTCAAAGCCTCCAGCGCCCAAGTGGCGACCTCGCCCTACGAAATAATGAAGCCAGTAGAGCTGAGCGTCTTAACAAGCTGGATCCGACATGGGAAGGCCCATACCGCGTTCACGAGGACCTCGGCAAAGGGGCTTACAAGCTGGCTCACCTATCCGGTGCACTTATCCCGAACTTGGCACATTACTCATTTAAGGAGGTATTTTACATAGCTTGATTTAAGGTCGACATCATGTTAGTCCCTTAATTGTTTTGCCAAAGTGCGATGTTGATTACATGTTCGATAAAACATATGTTTTCCTAATGAATATTTCACTGTCTCGTACATATGTGAACATCCGTTTGGATACACCACATTTAAACCTTCACAAGGGACGCTTACGAAGATGAAAATCCCACCAAGTAGGGTACGACACAGATTACCCATTAAGTTGGGCGTCTACATGCAAAGCATACTGATTACCCATTAAGTTGGGCGCCCACATGCACGCGACATCCAGACCGATCTCGCCAACTTATACCCTTTATTTGGGAAGATATGCACTTGGTACAAAGTCTAAATGCATTAACGACTATAAACCAAGTACCAAGCCATATACAAGTCAACCGGCTTCCGAGCTCGTTTATACCCCTTTATTTGGGAAAATACACTTCAGATACAAGATAAATACACTTACGACAAAACGAAGTCCTAAGCTATGTTTGTACCTCTCAAGGGGGAAAATATACACTTCGAAACGAGTCTAAATACATTTATATCTACATACAAAGTCCTATACTATACACAACCTCATTCGGGCTTCCGGGCTCCGCCTCGCCAGGACTTGCCAAAGCTGCACCAATTTTGCACAAAATCTCCAGGCCGACGGTGTATGCCTGGAACGAACTCGGTGCCTTCAACCCAGTCGATAAGGCCGGAATCACCACGGCCTACTCCCGAAGCGCTCGGTACGGGCTCGGGGACAGCCGGACGAGTTTCGACTGTGGTCACCTTCACCCACAGGACACGAGCGGCGCGGGCGCCAACACTGAGCATTCCGGCAATGGGGATGCACCCGAGGTCACACCCCGGCCCCCCTGACCGGACACCGAGCCGGGAGTACGACCTCGCCCCCTACCCGCCGCTCTTCCCCGCCGACCTGAGGTCCTCGGTCGCCGTCCGCTCCCAGAGGATTGCCCTCTGAACGATCCGCTCCCAGCCGGACCCATCAACCGGAGCACTTCGGCATGATCGGAGCAGCCGCCCTCCTCTGCGGATTCTTTTATGATCGGGTCAGCGGAGCCCGCTGTAGCCTCATTCTTAGGGCCGGGCATGCGTCGTTCTGGACGATATCATACATCTCCATATACTTCACGACGGAGTTGACACGGTCTTTGAACTTTTGTTGTTGGGCCCTTCTCATCCTCAAAGACCTTGCTTCAACTAAAAGTATACTCTTAATTGACTCACAATCGAATGAGGTGTTGTAATAGGAAATCTAACCTAGTCGTCTCTCAAGGAAAACTTAACGTATGCGTTACTAAGTTGCCACACAAAAACAATTAAAATCCTAAACACTCTAATCTCAAAAGGGTTGATAGATTACCTAGGCAAGAAATTATTAACGAAAGAAAGGCGAATTAACTAGGCGTAAATTGATAAAGCGGATAAATTATCTGGCAAGAATTAAACCTAAATCAAAGAACATGGAATTGAAATTATAAAACCTAGGCATGAATCTAAAATAATTGAGCGAAGACAAGATTACTCGGACAAATATCAAAATTAATCATAATCCAACGAAGAAATCAATAATAATCAAATACGAAGCGATTAACGGAATAAAGCAATAGAAGAAACTTACGAACAATCGAGCGATGGAATAGGTAATGCAAACTTGAGCACGAATCCAAATATCCGTACGAATATTCTTGAATCGATCCAAAGAAAGGAGAATAAAGCAATGGAAATAAAATAAAGATGAAATCTCTCTGAACTCGCGAAAAAACAAAAGACGGAAAAAAAGAAATAAAGAAAGGTAGGTCTTCGTTAAAAAACGTATATATAGCGGCCAAAATTAACGCTTGGCCGGACGCGATCCCAGCGCCGGACGCGTGCGCTTCAGAACAAGGACCTCCCAGTACGGACTCATGCAGCGCCGGACGCGCGACCTCGGATCGGCTAGCCCGGTACGGGCGAATGAGGCGCCGGACTCGTCGAGCTTCGGATGAAAAATTAATAGGCACAACGCGGACGCGATGCAGCGCCGGACGCAAGGACTCTCGGGCAATCTTGCGACGCAACCCAGCACGGACGGAGCGAGCGGCGGACGACGGTGACTTCAGCACCGAAGTCGGACGGAGTGAAGCCCGGACGCGGAAACTCGAACGACGCGCGCGGGCGTCCAGCGCCGACATGGGAAGGCGCCGGACGCGGGCGGGCGGAATGAGGTGCCACGGACGCAACGAAGCACCGGACGCGCCTTTCTTCGAAGCGGGCGATGCAACGCACCCAGGCCGGCTACGCCGAGTCCGGCGCTGGTGCGCTTGGCAACAAAAGCTCAACATGATCCTACCCTACACAAAACACAAAGCGATCATGATTCCAATAAAAGATATTCAAATATAACCAGAATGGAATCAAAACGACGACAACAAAACAAAGAAAAACAAAACAAAAACATGCAAAACAACACCCCCACACTTAACTCTTTGCTTGTCCTCGAGCAAATCTTAATTTCTTGAAAGGAATGGTACACATAGAATCAATACTTCAAATAGAATCAATCACATATTCACATCCCTTCAATGCATCTCAATAATATAGTTCTCAATACAATGATCCTCATTTATCAATCCAAACATGTGACTTATCATAGAATAGCTGTGCTTCGACTCAACATGATTTCAGAAATCAATATACAACTTATATGGTTCCCTTTCATGTAAGATATCTCAAATGACAACAACAAATAAGAACATGTGGAACTTAAAACCGATTATAGGACAATAATCGTTAGGTGGAACCTTCAAGTTGTACACTCGAGTATCCTAACGTAGATATCTATACCCATAGCAAAGAGTCTCCATTCGAGAGACAACACAAGCAAGAGGGGTAGAGCCCCTTATTCGAATTTTAAGCCCACTTATTTCACAATAACGACATATTTTCTTTTTTTTTTCTTCTTTTTTTTTTTTTTATTGTCCACTTTTTCTTGAAAGATCATACAAGAGACGGGTTCCATTTACGAAGCATATGACATCCGATCACACACCTTGTCTAAACACAGCTTTCTAATTATGTCCCACAATTCAAATTGACACCTAAGTTTCATTAAACTAAAACCATATACCAAGATGCAAAGAAATGAGATCAAAACGTAATTAATTCAACTTAAGGCATAATTCTTCATACACCATTGATTTCAAGAAGATAAAATCGTCTCTAATCCAAACAAAAAGTTAAGAAACGACAAAACACAACAAAGACAGAAAACAGACAGAAAAAAAAACCCCCCACACTTAAAAACAGGCAAGGACCTCATTGCATATAAAATATTAGAGAAAGGCGGAGGAGACTTCAAGGCGATTTAAGCGGGCAGCGGGAAGCAACAAAAGACAAGGCCTACAAAACCAAAAAACAGAGAGAAGCAATCCAACGAAAAAAAAGGAAACGAACAAAACACGAACAAAAAGGAAAACACAAACGCTCCAATAGTGAAGAATCACCATGAAAGGTAGTCCATGCGTTCCATGAAAGGTAGTCCATTCCACGGGAGGCGGCCATGCGCCGATTCTGCTCAATCATCTGCTGGTTATATGTGTTCCAGCGCTGGTTTTGCTCGTGCCATAATTGATTCTGTCTGTCAAGACGTTGATTTTGTTGATCAAACCGAGAAGTTATGTCTTGACGGAACTCTGTCCAGTGGCCAGCTAATTCACTCCTAAACTGACCAAACTCCTCACGAAAAGAACTATACCCGCCCGATCGTATTCTTTGGGAAGGGAGCTGCGGTGATTAGGATCGATGTCGCCACAAGGGCTCTGATCCCTCCCGCATCCGCTGCTGGTCACGGTCTTCATCTGATGGTACGGTGGTATCATAGATGATCATATCACCCGTAGGTGCATGTGATGGTCCTGCACCTGCTGCTTGGGCTGCCTCAGCTTCTTGGGCTGCTGCGTACTGTGCCAACATATATCGTTTCACGCAATTCCTCCGATCTTTGAGGTACGAGTAGTCTCGTTGTAAGCAAAGGGCGCCTCATGACTCACTAAGATCAATCATCTTAGGTCGTATATGATCTTGGCACGAACCGGTCGTCCATCGTTATTTATGATCCTTAAGCTCACCTTTGCTAGACGGTAGGGATTTGGCACGTGGTTGGCCTACATTTCTTGCGCGCTTCGATCGGTTGCAAGTGGTCCCAAATAAAGTATATCGTGAAATCTTCGCCTTCTTTACTGAGACATGTTAGCGGAAGACCTGAAGATTCACCTTATTTGCTGTTCATTTCAAAAACATTGAAAGCTATGAACTTGTGGACCATTGCCAAAGCTTCATCCTTGATAAACCCACTCGGCATTCCGGCGGATGACCGATTATTAAATCGATAGCTCCTTCCGGCCTCTCTAACATTGAAAGAATTGGGCACACCGTGCACGGGCGTCGGAAAACCAAAACCCCTTCATTATCTGAGGCGTTATAACATATTCTTGTCCCAACAGACGACAAGACAAGGAATCAGATTCATCATCAATACACATCGTGCAATAGAATTCAAGCAACAATGGGTTATAACCAGGTAAGTCCATCAAAGCATATTGTAGCAAACCCAAATTTTTCAAATACTTCTTTACCCTATCCTCAAGACCTAGACTCTGCATCAATTGCCAGTTGAATTGACGTGGAGGTGTGATTTCTTGAAATGCAAAACGACGATAGTGTGTACCTTCCATCGGATTATAAATTGGGAAGGTGGCAGAGTACATAACGCTAATATCCTCCTGTTGTTCCTCCATCGGAACATCGTCGGCTTGAGGATGGCGGGAGGTGGATCCAAGTGCATTTTTAGTGCGAACCATAGTGAATTGTGTGCAAGAGGGCACCGTCTGAAACGTCGATGAGTGTCTTTGGAAGAACCGAGTCGCCGGACGGACAAGCATCTCGGAACGGCGAGTGGGGTGAATGTGAAAAAAGCGCGGGGTGGCGGCGCGCCGGACGGAGCGAGGCGAGGCGCTTGGACACGAGACGTGCGTCGCCGAACGGTGAATGAAGATTGGTGTGGCGTGGCGCCCGGACGGATGGAAAGGTGCGGACGGATGTATAAAAACGCGGGCCGGTGGATCTGGCGACGGGCGGGTGCGCGGCGCCGGACGAATCTGGCGTTGAGGAACGTGTGGCTGAATTGTCGGACGGAAGCTTGAGCGTGGCGGCGCCGGACGGAGAAACAAAACCGGCCTGGCTGGTGTCGGCGGAGGCGAAACGCGGACGGAATGGGTATGAGCGAGGCGCGCTGTGTGTGCGCCGGACGGTAGGTGAGGCGTGAGACGGCGGCGGCAGGAGAGGTGGAGGATGGCGTCGTCGGACGGAGTGAAGGAGAATTTGCACGAGAGTGAAAAGAGTAAGCGGCGCAAAGGAGAAACCCTAATTCATTTATATATATATATATATATATATATTTATAATTTTTTAATAAAATTTATTTTTATTTATTTATTTATTTTTCGCCCATTAAAGATAAACACCCGTAGCCGGTTTCGTTGCGTCCGTATTGGGTGTCACTCGCCTGTCCTTCAAAGGAAACACCGCGTCCGTGACCCGTCGTCGCGTCCGACGCCTGGGTATCACTCACTGTCCCAAATTTATCCATCCGCGTCCGTGCTTCGTCGCGTCGTGCTGGGTGCCACTCGCCGTCCTTCTTGATAATCGTACCCAGCGTCGGTTTCGTCGGCGTCCGGCGCCCGGGTACCTCCACTGACGGAATTTTGCTGCTTCCACTTTTACGATCCATGTTTGATTCGATAAAATAAACCTCATCCCGCAAATAAAACCACAAAAGAAATAAACACGCAAAAAGCAAAAACAAAGGAAAGCACGAACACAACAAAAGAAATGTGGGTTGCTCTCCAAGCGCTCGTTCTTGTCATTAGCTTGACAAACTCGACGATCAAGGATCGGTGACGGAAATAGATTCCACCGTAAGGAGGTCGACCCCTTCTACATAGAGCTTTACTCGTTGACCATTGACCTCGAGCGATTCGTCGATCCTTCTTTATCGAGCACAACCGAACCATACGGCTTCTTCTTGGATGATAAGCGGGCCACTCCAGCGAGACTTTAACTTCCGGGAAAAAGCTTCGGTAGAATTGAATAACAAAACCTTCATTCCGGCTTCAAATCCTTATGCACGATTCGGCGATCATGAAGCTTCTTGACCTTATCTTATAGATACGCGCATTGTCATACGCGTCGTTACGGAGCTCGTCCAATTCGGACATTTGGAGAGAGCGATGCTCTAAGGATTTAGAGGGATCGAAGTTCGAACTCTTGATGGCCCAATATGCCTTATGTTCAACCTCCACAGGCAAGTGACACGCCTTCCCATACACAAGACGATATGGGCTCATTCCCAAGATGCTCTTGTACGCGGTACGATAAGCCCATAGAGCGTCAGTCAGTTTGTTGGCCCAATCTTTCCTTGAGGGCTGCACGGTCTTCTCGAGGATGCCCTTGATTTGTCGATTACTCGTTTCAGCCTGACCCGAAGTCTGTGGGTGGTAAGGTGTGGCGATCTTATGTCTGATTCCATTCTTTTTCATTAGTTTCTCAAACAGCTTATTGCAGAAGTGCTTTCCGCCGTCACTAATGATTGCTCGTGGAAATCCAAACCTGCATAAGATGTTTTCCTGCACAAACTTGAGCACAATGTAAGAATCACATGTCCTAGTGGGGATAGCCTCAACCCACTTGGACACATAATCAACGGCAAGCAAAATATACTCGTACCCCATAGATTTAGGGAAAGGTCCCATAAAATCTATTCCCCAAACATCAAAAACCTCAACTACTAAGATGTTATTGAGAGGCATCTCGTTCCTACGTCAATTGACCCACTTTTGACACCGATCACAAGACACACAATATGTATGAGAATCTTTGAAAAGAGTTGGCCAAAATAAACTGATTGTAACACCTTGTGTGATCTTTTGTCCTCCAAAATGTCCACCACAATGAGCTTGGTGGCACATCTCAAGGACCTTGGTGTGTTCTCATCGGAATACATCGACGGATAACCTTATCCTTCCCTAACTTAAAAGATAGGGTCCTCCCAATAATATTGCTCGCTGCAGAAAGAAAACGCTTTCTCTCTTGGGAGGTAAGGTCAGGCCTCAACTCACCACATGCTAAATAATTAACAATGTCAGCATACCAAGGCATAGAAGAGGCACTATAAGCATGCTCATAAGGGAAGGACTCTGTGATGGGACCTATAGTAGACTGGGATGGGGGACTATCTAATCGAGATAAATGATCGGCAACGACATTCTCACTACCTTTCCTATCCCGAATTTCTAAGTCGAATTCTTGCAATAAGAGCACCCATCTAATAAGTCTAGGCTTGGCCTGGGGTTTGGTCAACAAATATCTAAGGGCCGCATGATCACTATGTATTATTACTCTAGAACCAATTATGTAAGCACGAAACTTATCGAGAGCAAAAATCACAGCAAGCATCTCTTTTTCAGTAGTTGTATAATTTACTTGAGCAGGATTAAGAGTTAAGCTTGCATAGTAAATCACACGTAACATTTTATCAACCCGTTGACCTAGGACAGCTCCTACAGCAGAATTAGAAGCATCACACATGATTTCAAAAGGAAAAAACCAATTAGGACCAACAACGACAGGTGCAGTGCTCAGTTTCTCCTTTAAAGCATTAAAAGCAACAAGGCAATCATTATCAAAATTAAAGGAGAATCATGAGCTAACGAGGCGACGGAGGGTTGACATATTTTAGAAAAATCCTTAATGAAACGACGGTAAAACCGGTGACCCGAAACTCCTTATTCCTTTAACATCATTTGGTGGGGGTAACTTTTCAATCACCTCCACTTTAGCTCTATCAACCTCTATCCCCCGACTAGACACGATGTGTCCCAACACAATGCCACTACGGACCATAAAATGACTTTTCTCCCAACTTAGAGTAAGACTGTATTCCACACAACGACTAAGTACACGTTCAATCTTTTCTAAACAGTCATCAAATGAGGATCCAAACACAGAAAAATCATCCATAAAGATCTCTACAAAATCTCCTATCATGTCAGAAAAGACAGACATCATACATCGTTGAAAAGTACCTGGAGCATTGCAGAGTCCGAATGGCATCCTTCGAAAAGCATATGTCCCAAATGGACTTGTGAACGCTGTCTTGGCTTGATCCGCTGGGTCTATAGCAATCTGGTAGTAACCTGACAAGCCATCAAGAAAACAGTAAAATTCATTACCAGCCAACTTATCTAACATTTGGTCAATGAAAGGAAGGGGAAAATGATCCTTTTTGGTGGAAGCATTAAGCTTCCGATAGTCTATGCACATCCGCCATCCAGTGACGGGTCTCGTGGGCACCAACTCCTTTCTCTCGTTAAGGACCACTGTTATTCCTCCCTTTTTGGGCACGACATGGTGGATCGACCCATTTCTTTGTCGACAATTGGAAAAATGATTCCTACGCTAGCGACTTTAAGATCTCCTTCTTCACTACCTCACTTGAGCACGGGTTAAGTCTCCGTTGCCCATCCTTTTCAGACCGCCCATCTTCAAGTTGTATCTTATGCATGCACATGGCGGGATCGATCCTCGATATCGCCAAACTCCACCCGAAAAGCGAGCTTATGTCGTTTCAACACGAAAACCAACATAGATTGTTGGTACTCGGTGAGTTCAACGAGAGATGATCACGGGCTTCGCTCATTATCCTCGAGGAAGACATACTTCAAATTCTTTGGGAAGCTCCTTCAACTCTAACTTCTCGGCCGGTGGAATCTCCTTTTCCTTTATCGGTTTTCAAATTCGCCACAACATGAGCCTTTCCTCCGGTCCGCCGATCCTCAGTATACTTCCTCCACTCTGTGATCCTGTACAAAAGAAATCTCGGCCAAGGCATCAATCGAGTCTATAAAAGAACAGTTTTCAATTGAATTAATTGATGGCATGGCCTTATTATTATGCACCGAAAATGACATAGTCTCCCCTAGGACGGTCATCCTAATATTCCCATTTTTCACATCAATCAATGTATTAGTAGTGGCCATAAAAGGTCGCCCTAATAGCAGTGTATGGTCTCGACCATTTTCATGCACATCCCTATCTCTAACACCACAAAATCCACAGGTACAATCAAACCACCCACACGTACAAGAATATCCTCTACAATTCCCCTAGGGTAGCGGACAGAGCGATCGGCTAACTGTAGACTCATACCAGTAGGTTTCAACTCTCCTAATTCTAATTGCTTGAAAATAGAGTAAGGCATAAGATTAATACCAGCTCCTAAATCTAGCATACCTGTTGCTTCCTTACCATTTCCCAAAGCAATTGTGATGACGAAGCTACCTGGGTCCCGTTGTTTGGGTGGCAGTGGTTGCTGCATAATGGAGTTGGCCACCTCAGATACCATAACCGACTCATTGTCGACAAACCTCCTCTTCTTTGATGCAAGTTCCTTGAAGAACTTAACATAGGCAGGAACATTGCGGATCACATCCAGTAGCGGCAGATTCACATTAACTTTGGAAAGCATTTTGTAAAATCGAGAAGCGCCGCTCTTGTTTCTCATTTTCAATCGGCTCGGGAATGGCACCGAGGCTTATATGGATTTGTCGTCTTGTGTAAGCGCACTGTCATTCATTCCTCCTCAATCACTTTCTCCTTAACTCTCGGTTTCTCCACTACCACTCTCTCCACTATCTGTTCTTCCACAATCTCGGAAGTTGTACCTTATTATCAATCTTCTTCCCACTTGAAGAACAGTCACGACTTGAGCTTGGTGTGGTGGAGCCACTGCCCCGTATCCTCCCCCGTCTGTTGTTGTTCTTTGCATTTCGTTTGACACCGGAGATCTGTAATCGAACTCTCAAGGCGCTTAATGGTCGCATCTTGTGCTTCCTTGCTAACTTACTCTCTTGCATGAATGCGTTAAACTATCCTCCATCGATGATTTCGGAGGAGCATGTTTGTGTGGAGGTTGGTAAGGTTCTTGGGCACCGCCGCGTGGCGGAGGCGGTGTTGTGTGGTAAGGGTACTGAGGTGGTGGTGGCTGCTGCTGATAAGGATACTGCGGATATGACGATTTGTCGATATGCCATTGTTGAATGATATCTGTGACCATAACCTATTTGTTTTGGCGGATCTTCTTGAGCTATGTCTTCGCTGCGGTGGAGTCTTCTTTGTGCGAGGAGGCGTCAGTCTGTGAGTTTGAACCTGAACCCTGACCTTGGCTCTGGTTCTTCCACCTTGAGTTGTATTGCTGCTGGTTTTGCTCATAGTTCGGCCTCGGCTCATAAGGTGGTCGAGGCTGGAAACCTTGCATAGAATAAGCCTCTACTCCGCCTTCATAGACCGGTGCTCCCATATTAGGGCACATATCCGCTGTATGTCCCATTTCCATGCAAATCCCACAAGGATGCATCGAGAAATCCTGAGGGGATGCGCCGAATTCACGAGAAGGAAGCGGCGAACTCACGGGGTGGTGAAGGGAACTCAGCCTGCTTCATCTTCATCTCGTTCATCTCTCTCATGAGCTGTGCCATTTGCCTCGTCAAATCTGATCCAGGCTCCAATGAGTTGACAGAAGATCGACGCGTACTCGATGCCTTCTGGAGGGAATTGCTCGCCATGACGTCAAAGATTTCGTCAAGAGCCTCGGCTGTGATATAAGCTATGTTGCCCCCTGCTGCGTCGTCGGCCTTTTCCTGATCGGATTTCAGGATCCCGTCATAGAAGAATTGGCACAAAAGAACCAACGGGAAGAAGTGATGTGAGCATTGCCTTTGAAGCTCTTTGAATCTTTCTCTCGCTTCATGGAACGGCTCATCTAGATCTTGCTTGAATGTCATAATTTTTGATCGAAGATCCTTGGTCTTCTTTGCGGATAGAACCTCAACATGAAGCTGCTCCACCACGTAATTCCAATTTGTCGAGAGTCGGTGGAAAGCTCATAAGCCAAGACTTGGCTTTATCCTTCAAAGAATAGAGAAACAACAAGCATCTTCAAGCGCTCTTCGTTCGGGCCCATCGGAGGAATGATCGCACCACTTGATTATATTCTCGATAAAACTCGGGCATCTTCATTTGCCATGCCATGAAAAGTAGGAATGAGGTTGAAGTGATTTGACTTCAACTCATACCCCGTGCATGGGCATAACACGATCGGATTAGTAGTCTCCCCTATCTTAGGGCGAAAGTAATCCCCCATCAGGCGAGGGACAGCGTTCCCGTCATGATTGTTGTTCATTCGATCACCCATGACCCTTGGAGGGAACTCTTCAAACAAAAAATTATCGACGGTAGTAAATCCCCCTTCAACTGTGAGAGAACTGTCCTCACAGAAACTATCACAATCTGAGTGATCAAAGTCTGCCACACTAGGCAGTCGCGGTTTGCTCAACTTGCAAGTATACTTCAACGGGGATGCCAATCTAGGATTTAGGCTTCGGCGTCCCTGCATACACAACACTCAACAAACGAGATCAAACGCAACTGCGGTACAAAATAAGAAAGGCAAGGAGAAGAATAAAAACGAAAAACATGCAACATTAATAAACGCCTAAAGTTATCCCCGGCAACGGCGCCAAAATTTGTTCCAACTAAAAGTATACTCTTAATTGACTCACAATCGAATGAGGTGTTGTAGTAGGGAAAGCTAACCCTAGTCGTCTCTCAAGGAAAACTTAACAGGGCGTTACTAAGTTGCCACACAAAAACAATTAAATTCCTAAACACTCTAATCTCAAAAGGGTTGATAGATTACCTAGGCAAGAAATTATTAAAGAAAGAAAGATGAATTAACTAGGCAGAAATTGATAAAGCAGATAAATTATCTAGGCAAGAATTAAACCCTAAATCAAAGAACATGGAATTGAAATTATAAACCCTAGGTATGAATCGAAAAGATTAAACGAAGACAAGATTACTCAGACAAATATCAAAATTAATCATAATCCAACGAAGAAATCAATAATAATCAAATACGAAACGATTAACGGAATAAAGCAATAGAAGAAACTTACGAACAAATCGAATGATGGAATTGATAATCAAATTTCAGAGTACGAATCCAAATTCTTGCGACAATTCTTGAATCAAATTCCAAATATAAGAGAATAAATTCTGAATTAAGAACAAGAGAATTCGCGTGAACACTCGAACAAAAGAAAGACGAAAAAAAGTAAAATGTGAATAAGGTCTAGGGTTTCGTTTGAAAACGATATATAGCGGCCAAAATTAACGCTAGCGGACGCGTCGGCGTCAAGAACAAGGGCATCCCAATACGGACTCGAGCCGAGCGCCGGATCTGTAACGGATGAAGCTAGCCACGGACGCAGCGAGGCGCCGGACTCGTCGAGTCATTGGATGAATTCTCTTATTGGCTCGATCCGACGCGATGCAACGCCGACGCACGGACTCTCGGATGAGTTCGACACTTCACGCAGTCACGGACGGATATGAGGCGCGGACTCGATGACTCTCGGGCGAAGTCGTACATAGGCGCCCGGCCGGGGACGCGTGGAAACTCCGGACTCGGGCATTTCGCGGTGGCGCCAGCGCGGACATGGGGAACGCCAGACGCAGGCGTTGGTGGAATGAGGCGCGGGCGGACGAGGAAGCACGGATGCGGCCTTCTCGGCGCGCTTGAGCGATGCAAGCGCGCAGCGCCGGCTACGCGAGTCTGCGCGAGGTGCGCTTAAGAGCTCAAAATGCTTTCAACATGATCATTCTCGCACAAAACCAAAAGCGATCTCGATTCCAATAAAAGATGTTCAAATATAACCAAATGGAATCAAAGCGCCGACAACAAAACAAAGAAAAACAAAACAAAAACATGCAAAACACCTCCCTCTACCTTCTCAAGCGTGGCAGATGATCACTATGGATTTCGTCGAAGGTCTTCCTTTATCCCACAACTCAGATTCTATTTGGGTTATCATTGATCGATTTACAAAATTTGCCCATTTCATTCCATTAAAACACCCATATAATGCTTCCTTGTGAGCGAAGATATTCATTGAGCAAAAATATAGACTTCATGTGCTGCCTAAGAGTATTGTGTCGAACAGAGATCGTATATTTACAAGCCAATTCTGGAAAGAGTTACTGCACACTTTGGGCATTCAATAGCATTTAAGTACCGCCTACCATCCCCAAATCGATGGCCAAAGTGAACGGGTCAACCAATGTTTGGAAATGTATCTACGGTGTATGTGTAGCCAGTCACCGAAGAAGTGGAGTTCGTGGCTAGCTTTGGTTGAATTTTGGTACAATACGTCTTTTCACTCGGCCATCGCGACAACACCATTTCAAGATTTATATGGGTACAAACTTTCCCCACTTGCTCTTGCTTCATATTCTGATCCTCAAGTGGTTGGTGTTGAAGCTACTATACGGGAGAAACTGGACATCCAAGAGCAGTTAAAGCGTATCTTGCAACGGATGCAGGCCACGATGAAGAAGAATGCAGATAAGAAGCGGAAACATAGGGAGTTTGTGCTGCATGATTGGGTCTACCTCAAGCTCAAACCCTACAAACATCACTCCTTGCGCCTTCATAGGAACTGGAAGTTGAGCCCAAGGTATGCAGGACCTTTTGAAGTCATAAAGAAGGTTGGGGTTGTGGCCTACGAGCTCGCGTTGCCACCATCTACGAAAATACACCCGATCTTTCATGTGGGGCTGTTAAAGTGGAGTGTCCACAATCAGCAAAGTGTCGCGCCCACACTCCCTGATTTCGATGATGATGGGAAAGTGATGCTACATCCTGTGAAGGTTGTCGTCACCGGATTTTTAAGAAGAATAACGAAGGCGAGGATCAATCATTGGTCCGAGGGCCTCACCTCCGGAAGAAGAAGCTACATGGGAAGATTTCCTGAAGATGGAAGAAAGATTTCCAAGTCGTTTTTGACTTGTGGACAAGTCATAATAAGGAGGAGGGTATTTGTCATGAAGAACAGTAGCACCTAACAACCTAACGTCTGCATGGGAAGAGTAACGGCATCTCAAACAAACTGGCGACACATGGCAACAGTAGTTAGGTAGTTAGCTCATGTAACAAACTCCCTAATGCAGCACCAAGGCATGTGGTATATAAGAAGGGAGATAGACGTGTAATCGGGAGGATATAGCTCATTTGTTATATTGCGTAATACAAAATCATATTCTTCTTCTATACGTGCGTCTCTTTCCTTGAAGTATCGAGGAGTAGATTTGATGTGCCAAGGGGAACTATCTTAGATGTATCACGAAGGCGATGCATGTATCAGTGAGAGAGGGAGAGGTGTGTCATGTATGTGCAGTGCGTGTGAGGCGAGAGAGTGGTGGAAGGGAAAGTAGTAGGCTAAGTATTTTCTTTTATTTGGGCCTTGGAGTATGGGCCTTCAACAAAGCAATTGAGCTTGGGCCAAATTACTTTTTATTTAAATTCCTAGAGCCCAAATTGGGCTATCTTTTTCTTTAGATTGGGCTAGAGTTATTATTCTTATGGGCTTATATTAAATAAGAGTAGTGGGAATTCGCTCCAATTGACCCAATTAGACTTTTGTGCTATAATTAAGAGCCTAATTAAAATTAGAAGACGATCTTTGATTAGATGAATAATTTGGATTAATTTGTGAAGTTCTTATTTTGTTAAATTGGACTAATAAATTGAGATAATTTTTAAATTATGGATTAATTAATTAAGATTCGTTTGAGTTCAAAAATCAATCGACGATCGATTGAATCTTAATCAATCGTCCATATAAGCTCTTTATGTTCTAAATGTTAGAAAACAAGCTAGAGTTTCTAGCGATGAAGTAGAGTAATAATCTGAGCCTCGACAGAGATATAAATTCCTAATAAAATCTTTAATAGAATGAAATCACAAACTCCTTTCAGTAAGAATTGTCCTTCGTTTCAAACGTCTTATATGTTATTTTTATAGTAAAGGTCAAGCGAGGAGGTGACGATAGAATAACAATGAAAAGTCTATGGAATCATGAGTAAGCTTTGCAATCAGGTGTACTTTCTTATATATAAACAAAATCAAATGATCCATTCAAGCAATTATTTTCTTTTCAAAATCTTTGAACTCGAATCTTTCAAGTATTGTCTTGCCATAAATATTTTGAGATGTGTATGATACGTGTCATGTTTGGCTATGCCAAAATCCCATAATCGAATTCGAGTCTGTGTTGGGACCCCAGCGGGATTTGTGTACACAAGTGACCATGAGTCATCTAAAGGTTAACCGGTCCGATGACCGTGGAAGAAGGCCTCCTTCCGGGACACAACAACGATTCTGATATGGTGATTATCGAGATTTAGTCTGCTTCGGACGAACTTTAGCTTCACAAAAGAATTTAGTAAACTTGGGCCTTTTAAGATAAAACCCTTGCGTTACTGTTGAGATGGCATGACAATTTATAGTTTATACAAGTATATATGTATCTTTCGGCATGTGACCACTGAGTGTTTTTGTACTTAGCCCTGCATATTTTCTAAATGTGCAGGTTAAGCTGTGATGTGAATGGTGAAGTGTAGAACCGAGCTTTTGTCGATTTTAGTTAAAGAATGCCCCGAGATACATGTTTCATACGTGTATCTCAACTATGCTTTTCCGCTGCAAAATACTTGATTATATTTTATTACAATTATCAGTTCAGCTTTTAGTTAAGCAAGTTCAACCACTTTTTATCCCCTCTCCTATTTTTCCATCCTTGGTCACGATTTCCCGGCTTAGCTATCCTTAACAAAGTCCGGTCATGACATTTAATCTAACGATGGTTATCGGTTCTTAATTCTTATCTAATAGGTGGTTCTCTCTATAACCAACCTCTCTCTCTCTTTATATATATATATATAAAAGGGTAATGTGTGTTTTTTCGTGTTACACATTAACCCACATAAAGAAAAATAGAAAATACCTAAAAGAGTTCACACAGATATCATTTGATGAAGAAAATAGGGACAGAGCCTTCTTCTCCTCTGAAATTCGCAGCAGATTTGTACATAATTTTTTTTAATGGGATATTGGGATATACTATTTGGCTCTTAAGGATGGGTATAGAATTTGTTATCGGCTATAGGAGTAAGAAAACAGAAAGCTTAGAAACTCATAGTTTTTGAGAATGCAAGGAGTTTTTTGATTTCTTCTCTGATTTTCCTCAATGAGGTAATACAATGCCTATATATAGGCAAAAACAAATATTACAACAAACATATAATGATGTTATGCACCACTAATCTGAAAAGAGACTAACGTTACACCTATGTTACACATATCCTATCTTACTTTAATAATGCTATCTACAATTATTGATCACATTATCATCATTCTATCATATATATATATATATATATATATATATATGAGGGATCATATAGTATCCGAACTTGAGGTAATATGTAGTACTCAATCTCATCCACTCATCTCATAGATCCTATGGTGGGGATTTCTTTTAGGATTTTTTAAACTCAATTTCGATGATTTCTCTACAGTAAGGGTAGATTAGTAATTTGATTTGTTAAATGATATAAAAATAAATCATGCATATAGTTGAACATAATTATGCATGTAAATGAATACAAAAGTGCATGTAGTTGAACACAAACATACATGTATATTGGAAGCGTGAACTCGCACTCGCGCGTCGGACTCCCCAGCGCTCATTGGCCAACAAACATGTTTATGTTTTAATATATGCATTATTACATTTTATTATGTGTATGAATGTGTTTTGTGGCTAACATATATGTTTATGTTTTTTTATATACATGTTCGTGTTTTAGTATATATATATGTTGGTAGTTTTATATATGCATGTTTGTGTTTCGTGGCCAACATGCAGGTTTTTATTTATTTATATGCATAAGTGTGTTTTGATATTTTCATAGATGTGTTTTTTGACAATAAAATTCTCTCCCATCCTTCTTTTTTAGTTATGTCGCCTCATTCTCTGATTTCCGATGAATTTCTTCGGAAACCACCGTCATAGCCACAATCTCTTTTGATCATCAATCTTCTCTCAAATTTCCATTCTTATTTTCTCTCAAAATCACTCAATTTTCTTTTCAAAATCATCATATTCTTCTTTTTTCCTCTCAAAATATGATGTTTATCGTCGCCGCTGCTATTGGAGAATAGGAAGAGGATGAGGAGGAGGAGAAGAAGAAAGTTGTTTTGATCTATTCCCATTTTGACTCTTACGAAAATTTTAAAAAAAATGAAAAATGGGTTGTCACTTATCAAATTGTGGTGCATCCACATGTTCAAAATATATAATCTAGATTGAGTACTTTATACTACACGAAGATCGGGTACTATGCGAATCTAACCTATATATATATATATATATATATATATATATATATATATATATTTGAAATACTTTGAAACCGAACTGTCGGTTGAATTGAACATTTTGCGATTAAATCGGTCTAATCGAGCGGTCCGATATTCAAAACACTTATATGAATCGGCTAAGCTATTTATTTTAATATATATGAATGGCGAGTGAAATTAGTATCATCCAATACATAAGACATTGAAGATACTAAAATGTATCATTTGGTTATAGAGGATTTTTGACGATCGAGAGCTACCTGCATAGTAGGTTCTTTCAAATACATATAGGTAAATTACACTAATTTATGATAATATTTTATTAATTTAAATTAAATTAATAAAATATTATCATGTAAAAGAATATAAGACACCTACATATTCTATATAATTTCACATATTGCTTGAGCTCAACCTATTTCCACGAGCCCTAGATCTACAAGTTTTACGAAGTCATATATTTGATTCTTGTATTTGGAAGTGTTAAGAAAGACCCTTTGCGGTTTCGGATTGCGTTAGGGTCACATCTTTTATGCTCAAACATAATTTTGGTCGGGGTGGACGGCTTGAATTCTCAACTTAGCCAGTGGGTTGGGGCAACCTGAAAATGATCAATTTTGATCGGGTTGGGAGATGTTTTTGTAGACTTGACAGACTTCGATTGGCGAGACAATTAGACAAATCTACTTGTATATAGTTGAATTTCAAAATAACATAATATTATTTTCGATAATTTTAAAATAATTAAATCAATACGTTTCACTTAATTACTAATTCAAACTTCAACGATCTAACCTTTTCCCGGATCCAATTAATTGATTTAGTGTAGTTTTCGAATCGGGAAGATCTAATAAAATAGGAAGTTAAAAGTACTGTTGAAGTCCAACCTAAAACATCTACGTTAACTACTCTCTCTCTCTCTCTATACTAATAGTTAGGGAGAAATACATTTTTGGTCCTACATGAGAAGAGCGCGTGTCGATTTCCAGCTAACCAATTAATTATAAAATGTAATTTTAGTTTTTGAGCCGCTAGTTTTAAAGGTAACACATATACCAATAGAAATATAGAATGCAACTAATTTATCAATCCATATGTAGAATTATATATAACCCGACCCACTTAGTTTAATTAATACAAGTAAACTAACGTCGTAGAATTTAGCTCAAGCTTAAACAGTCAGAGCTTCAAACATAGGGAAAATTCGTCATGGTCCACAAATTTTGGTTTCAATGAGGCCAAGTCTTGTCGTGGACTTCTACCATGGGGTAGAATTAAACATGAATATTTTGCTACAATTTAGACCTTGACTAAGTCATTATTTTTCCGAAGTTTCTTCTACTCTGCGTGTTCAACACATGCATAAATACTTTGAATATTTTGATTTTCCATATTCTTGATTTCCTTCTTGTCTCCCATACTACATACATATATATATATATATATATATATATATATATATATATATATATACACACACTTCCACCAATATCCCACCAGAAAAATATTTTTTTTTTAAATAAAGTAGAAACCTCGAAAACCAGAGAAAAAATGGAGGAAAAACTGATATTATATGGGTGTAAATTGGCAAAAGAGATGGAACAGAATCTTCCAATGTTGGCCAACCAGCCTGAAGCTCTTCTGGCATCATGCGAAGAAATTATTAACATATTTAATAGCGTAAAAGAGAGGCTGATCGTCTCTCAAGGGAATATGATGAGTTTTCACGGCGGTGGCGGAGGCAGTGGGATTCAAGAATGGCTGAGATCTGGCGTCGCCACCGCCAGTTCGACGCCTCCTGCTAGTGGTACCACTAGCGCGCCTCGAGAGCAGATGGATTTGCTAAGTGCTCAGGCGATGCTCGGTGATCGGACCAAGTTGCACGAGTACCTCGACAGTGCTAAGATGAAAGGACCAATGCTGCTCGAGCAGCAGCAGTCGTCGCCAGGTCTGGATTTTATGCTCGGCGGTGGAAGAGATGTCAGTAGAGCCGGTGCAGTAAGGGAGGTTCAGTCTGCGACAAATGCACCAGATTCCATAAGATCTTCGGCCCTACATAATCAAAGGAGGAGGTAAGAGTTTCTTCCATGGGAAATATATTGATGTTTGTTTTTTTGTTATGTATGTTTAGATCATTACGATGAATTTAAGTAGTTTTGCTATTTCACATTTATAGTAATGACATTAGAACTAGACACATAGTTTGAATATGAAGACACGAGAAATTCAAATATGATGTAATTTAAAAAATCCATTATAGTATCTCAACAAGAAGTGCGGCCATAATCTTTTTCTAAATTCTATGAAAGGAGCGGGTCTCCGTAAGGATCTACGAAAACTACTTTAATTGAGACTGTGTGAAGCCCACAAACATGAGATTTAGAGTGTGGTCTTCATGCGTCCTTACTTAGGAACGTCTTCACAAAATACTTTGTCAAATCGGAGCAACAATAACATGTAATATGTATATGATGTACGAGTGCGCTGTATTCTATCAAATGTGTTATGTATTATCAATAAATAAGTACCTCAATTCATAATTAGTTTTACAATATGATAGGTATATGTTATTAATAACAATAACAATAATCATGAAATGCCGAATAAAATTAAGGTTCTAAAATCTTTAGTGATGTTATTTTATAAATAGGATATATATTCCACATGCATTGCTTAACTCATGTTTACCAAGAACCCTAGTTTATGACATTCTTTAAATTTGTATTTATCTGATCAATGCGCAATGCTATGATTTAAGTTAATAGAATTCAATTTGTATTCATCATATTTTTTAAAAAAATATCAAGTTTATGAAAATAATAACAGTCGAATGATGATAAGCAAGTGATAATTTGTCAATTATATTTTTTTAAAATGGAGTAGAAAGGAGGAAGGTGTTAAATTTGTGACGACGGTGGCGGCTCCTCAAATGGGAAATCTGGATCTTCCACCAGAAGATGGTTATACTTGGCGAAAATATGGCCAAAAGGAAATCCTCGGATCCAAATATCCTAGGTAATTTTTTATTTACAATCAAGCACATTTATTTTGTTTGTTAATAATTATTGTATCACACTTGATAAATATGTGGTAGATATTTATGCATAAGCTGATATTTTATTTGCTTAAAAAAAACAAAGCTCTTGATAAAGCAAGGACCAGCCATCTATTACCCAATATTTGTAAGTGAAATGCTTGTAGTATATGTTAGTTTTATTTTAGACTAAACTACTAGAATTTCACCTCTGAACATAGTTCATATATATATTACATAATACATATAAGTAATATCTTATATTACACAATTAAGACATCCATATCCAATCTTATCCTACTGGCAAACAGACGAGCCCAAATGCTAATAGTTCGAGAAGATGAATATTATGATACATGGGTCGACGTTCAATATTTGTTGACGACGATGTATTCCGTTAGAACAATTTTTAGCAATTGTTGTTAGATTACACATCAAAATTCGTCATCATCAACAACTACTACACATCAACCCATATGCCAAAATGTTCAACACAATCTTTGATTTCTCAAACCAAGATTTCAAAGGGGGGAATTTGAAAGTTTAGGTTACTATAAAGGAGTTTTAATTCACATAAATTGAAAGATGAGATACATATTTGTTATATTTTAAAATTTAAATAAAAAATTGCAAATTGAATTAAAACTTTGTATGATGATTATTGTGTGCGTGTATTATGCCTGAGTACAATGATTGGAAGTGTCAAATGGGGGCATGAATCCATTAAGTTTCTAGGTAGGTGAGACCTCTTCTTGTATGAGAGAAAAGTTGAAGTCGTGGATCTCCCAACACGATTCAAAGTGAGAATAGTAGGAAACCCAAAGTTACTGATCATCTTTCAATTCCAACAAAAATATCTTTTCCCATGTTGAATTGAATGAAAGTGAAATTGACTTTGATAATTCAAAAGAAAATTGAGGGCCCATGTAATATTATGAAGAAAATTAATAATAATAAATTGAGAAATGAAAGCGAAGCATGAAGAAGTCTTTAAGGTTAGTAAAATTTTCATACCTATGAATGTCCACGAAATCTCATTAGTCCGACTTTTCAAGCACGGGTTTGAAACTTTTTTATTTACTATAACTCAAAATTTAATAAAAAGTGAATAGCACATAACGGAAGCCCGCATGAAACCACGTATCAATTATAATTCAATACGAACTAAGTAGCTGATTTAACTATTGTACTTGAATTTAGGAATTGTCATTATTGAGAAAGAAACGTATAAAAATCTTAATAGGGTACATAAACAATATTAGACATGGGTAACAAGGAAAATAACAAAAATTTCTTATAAAATCTTCGTTAAACAATCCATGCATATTTTCTAAGTCAGGAGATTAATAAGATGAGAAAATACATCATTTTAGTCTAAAAAATTAATTTTGTGATAATTTTAGCTTCATAAATCAATAGTATATCAATCAAGCCTAATGAATTGATTGTGATAATTTTAGCTCATAAGTAATTTTTGGTACCAAAAAGCACAGTAGATACCGGAAAATGACATATCGAAAGCACAAGTCAGAAACGTCAGAAATAACTTATGGGCTACATATTATTTTTTGTGCTAATTGTGCTTTTCGATGCCGAAAATCCTTTACGGGCTAAAATTGTCAAAAAATCAATTCATTATGCTCGATTAGGTATCATTGATTTATCAAGTTAAAATTATCACGGAATCAATTTATTAAGCTAAAATTGTGTATTTTTCCAAGTAAGATTGTAAAGTTGTAAACCATGAATCTTAATTATAAAACAAAACTCATTAAAAAAATCGAATGAGTAAAAAAAGCAATGAGATCTCTTCTTCTGTTATCTGAATCTATATTTTTCATCCCACAAGAAATTCTACTATCTTAGGACCTTAATTTATCTATAGTAATAGCCACCGTTCATTTACAATTCATAATATTTAATCAAATTCGGGGTGTGATATGACTCCGAATGATGATAAACCTCTTCAACCTGTATCATAAACCAACCAAAAAGACTATATAATACCCTTTTGCCAACTATGACTAGCATATAGGTTTGAAGATCGTGGCAGTGTAAAATACATTATTACATGATTTCGCAATCATTATACGAAATCAATTGAATCATGTAACAGTGGAAAATACTATGTTACACGATTTTATGACCATTAGACGATTTTGTGAAATTGTGATTTAACTATGTATTTTACATTATTACACAATTTCATGATTTAAACTTCGTGAACCCTTGTTAATTAATATCATACGGAGGAGTATATTAGTTATAATGGCTACTATTTTCCTATTTTTATAAGGTTATTTTAATATGGATGTTGAAAATATTGCTAAACATGGGGCTGAAATCCCATCGCATGGCAGGAGTTACTACAGATGCACCCACCAAAAATTGTACAACTGCCCCGCTAAGAAGCAAGTCCAGCGCTTGGACAACGACCCCTTCACCTTCGAGCTCACCTACCGTGGGACCCACACCTGCCACATGTCCTCCACCGCCCCTTCCGCCCCCGCGTCGCTGCCGGAGCACACCCTCCCGCCGCCGACCGCCGCCGTCCCTCTCTCCTCATCACTCGCTAACACTAGTCACTGGCTCTCCATGCACATCATTCAAGGCACTTCTGCCGCCGGGAGCAGCGGGGGTGCAGGCCCCTCCGCCTCCACCCCCGCCACGCGCTTCCCCGACTGCCCGCTTCCCGTGGCGGACATGGCGGATGCGATGTTTAACTCCGGCAGCAGCAGTAGTAGCATTGATCTCATCTTTTCCTCCATGGATGAAAAGTGGGATTCCGAGGTAAAGAAAGGTTAATTTGGGCTAATTTTGATCTGAATCAGTGGAATTGGTGATTTAACAGGATTGAAATTAATTATTTCTCGTTAGAGTTAATTTTCTCTGATGATTAACCTTTGATTGATATGAAATTGATTATTGAGCTGTTGGTCACAACTTGTGTAGATGAGTTTACCTAAATATGTTGTATCGTATCCTCATTGTAATGTTGTATACTTTCATTTGGTTTATTTAGTTTTGTAATTTTTCTTTCTCTTTTTCCTACAATGGTAATAATAGAGAAATTATTTGTTGTATTCTTTCATCTATTATTGAGTGATTTTGAAATATAAACTTGTTCGTGGCTTAACTTTTTAGTTTTCCCCGAAAAGAATGCCTAGTATTTATGTAGTACTCAAAAAGGCAAATTAAATTAACATTCATATTACACTGGGCTTTCCACTCCTTACCTGATGACATATTTAGCTACTTAAGAAATTTTATACTCCATCCGTCACGGTATTATTGACACCTTTCTTTTTATACGTAGATTAATGATAATTGTATTTTGTATGTAAAATAGTATGGGACACGAAATTCGAGATAATTTTTAGTGTAAAATTATTTTCTTTTCTGGAACGGGCCAACAATAGCGGAACAGTTCAAAAAAGAAAACGAGCCAACAATAATGGGATGGAGGGAGTATATTATTTTTTGGAACATTCTCAGTCAAGATATTCTATGTTAAAAGGAGATGACTAGAGTTCCTTCCTCAGCATCACCCCTATCCCAACTTAAAAAGAAATCTTTTATATTCAAAGCATTAAGTTTTAAATTATTCATCTCTTACCTTACGGCCGTCCGCTAGGTAAAAATACATAGATTTGATAATGATAATTATTCCATGATTATAAACTCAAAAACTAAGGTTAAATAGCTAATCAAAATGCCTCTAAATACACATATTTCATGTTCCCATTATTGGGAAATTTAAAGGTTGACAACTTCCCGCTAATCAGATTTGAGTGAGCAAAATAAATACGGAATAATAAAACATAATATTTGATAACAATGTTCTACCAATTATACCTACGTCTTCGAACTGCTGCAGATCTTACTAAGGAAGAAAGAAAATAAATAATGTGTACAACACTCACCTCACAACCTATTATATCCGAAAAAAATTACAATCCACAATTTTTCTCCCCAAAAGCTTAATTCTACCAAAGCTTTTACTCTCTATACTCTCATGTACTCTCTTGTCTGCACCCTTTTGTACACCTTTCTCTTTACTCTCTGCATACATATATATAGGCAAGGAAATTGACAAAAGTCAAGAAAGGCTGCGGCAAGCTGTAAATTTGTTAAGGCGGTGGCTGCAACTTTTAAAAAAAATTGATGGTGGAGTGCGGCTGCAACTTTTACTTTTTGACTAACACCAACTCCCCAGGAATGGAATGAATGCCAGAACATGACTAGAGTTGAGCAAAAGAAGCGGGCAAAGAAAATGAAAATCTTTCTAAATAACCTTCGTACTAACTGTTAGTTTTGGGAGTTGCCCCAACACTAACAATTCGGAAATAATTATAATTATAATTATAAACTGAAAGGAATTCAACTAGGTGAAGTTGTATTATTGTCAAAACGTATCAGAATTCAGACAGAAAGATGATAGAAAGCAGTATAAAAAGATATGTTCCAAAGCAAAGAACACTGATATTACACAAACAACAACATAGCACCTTATCCTCACACCCGCTCAATATGCAAAACATTTTAAAAAGAGTTTTGGTTATAGGGTTGCTAATTTTGGACACTATACGAAAATATATATGAACATACAAGAAATTAATGGGTTAGTATTTGACCTTATCGTATTCGTATCGAGTAACAAGAAAATATATATGCAAAACATGTCGTGTTCGAGTAACACGATAATTTTTATGTTACATTTGTGTTCGTATCGAATCGTGTCATTTTCGTATTTTCCAATAATATTTATAGATATTTAATATTAATTTTATTATTATTTTGTATATTTTTATTTCTATTATTAATTTATTTCCTAATTTTGATTTAAAATTTTCGTTTCGTGTGATATCGTGCTAATACAAAAAAGATCATGTCATATTCTTCTTCGTGTCATGTTCGTGTCTTTACATTTCGTATCGCGTTCATGTTAGATAGATCCTTAACAGACCGTGTTCGTGTTTGTTCTTATCGTGTCGACATAAAAACGCACCGACCTAACGAATTGTCAGCCCTACTGATTTAACATATAAAGTTTAAAATATAAATCCATTTTATGCATACTAAAAACTGGAAATGCTCTTTCCTTTTTCTGCCTCATTTATGAGTGCTATCTACATCTGGAGATCGTTGAGAAAAATTGGCTTTTTGTGAGAATTTGGGAACTCTATAAATTCACTCAGCTTCGACTTCTCTGTACGCTAACTCACTTTGAGCTTGAGAGCTTCCCATAACCTTGTCTATGACCTAGGTATTTTTATAGTAAGGAGGAAGATAATATCCATTGGAGAGATAGGCTCCATCCTTCTTACTAATTTGGGTGTGCAACAAAAACTTTTGCAAATTGGATGTTTGAAAGCCATAACAAATCCGTGCAAGTTCTTCTGTTTCTTAAGATGCAGATTTGTCTTCATTCTATTTTGATTTGAAATAGAGCTATTTGAGACGCCATACCAAATCTGCGCAAGTCTTCTCCATGTTTGACTTCATTCTATCCCTGTCGACTCTATGCACAGTCGATGTGGAGAGGCTGAGGAAATGATGGAACATGTCTTACAATTGCGATTCTGCGATCAAAGATGGAAACGGTATAGGGATCGACATTGTCTTTGCTAATGAAGTAGAGACTGCAGGTACTTGTTCATTAGAGGATGCTTCTCGATTGAAAAAGGGGTCAAGGATATGCCTATTCGTGAGACCATCAGGCTAGCTGTTGAGTTGGAGCACAAGGGCATTATTGCCAAGTGCCAAAGTATCCATTCAAACGGAATACAAATAGGACTGTAAATGAGTCAAGCTATTCGTAGAGATGACAATGGATCCTGGATCTAGTCCAGATCCGTGGATCCAGATCCATTTTCAGGATCTGGATCCTTAAAAATTTGAACCCGATGGATCTGGATCCTAGCTACCCCCATATTTTGGATCTGGATCTGAGAATTAATTTTTGAGACCCGGATCCGATCCACAGATCCATTATTTTTTTATTTTATTTTATTATATAAATATATATATTATTTATATATATATTATTTTTATTATAATTAAATAACTAATTACAGCTTAAAACTCTTTAATTTCATTTTTCAAATTCTCTCAAAACAAATATGCTCCTAATTTCATTTCAAATTCTCTCAATTATATATCAGTCTACATTCACGACAGGTCGTACCACTAATACCACCGATGATCGAGTTGTTTGTTATTTCCTATCTTATAGTAAATTTGTAACCAACGTCTTCCAATATAGTGATAATTGTAGAAATTCCAAATAATTGTTATAATATTATTGTGTATTTAGATTATTATGGTGTTACTGTGAATTATAGTTGATTTAGAATTTATTTTAGAAACGAAAATATATGGATTCAGGACTAGACCCTGGACCCTGCAGATCTTATAGATCTGGATCTAATTTTTTTGGACCCAATGGATCTGGATCGGATCTGGACCCAAGATAAAAAAATCGGATATGGATCTGGACCTAGCCAGATCCGACTCATTGCCATTCCTAGCTATTCGTGAACTATTCAGAGTTCGGTTCAATAATAATTCGTTCAAGTTTATTTAGTGAAGTTCGTTAGCTAAACAAACCAAGCTTGAGCATGATAGTATTCGGTTCGTTAGCTCGTGAACAAGTTCGTTAAGCGATTTACTTTGAAAATATAAAATTATTAACTAGATATAATTATTTTGTTTCTATAATTAGTAATTATTGTATTAAATCTCTAATTATTTTTATTTTTATAAGAAATCAATAAATATATTGTGTTATTATGGATAAAATAATTTATTTTAAAAATAAAATAATCAATATTCTAAATATATATCTAAATTTAGAAAGTTTATTTGGGTTCGATTAAAGCTCGAATAAGCTCGTGAGCTCGAAATATTCGATAAATAAAACTCGAGATTGGTTCGTTACTTAAACAAACCAAAACGATACGATGGTATTCTGCTCAACTCGGTTCGATTACACCTCTAAGTATAGGGAGGCGCAAACAAGTAGGGTGATTGTAGAGGTCAAAAAAATTGCCGAATTCATTCGTGCGTTTGGAGTAAGCTTGTCAATGAACGTGTTTTATTCGGGCCAAAACTAATAAAAAAGTATCGGTTCTGGTTCTGAGACCAACCCATTAGATATCTTATCCGAATAGGACTCGAACCATCAGACTATAGGTTTGGATCGAGTAATTACTCAAATACTAAAATGATTACAAATTTATATATATTTTTCATAACTTAATAAAAAATGGCAATTAATAGTAATAGAATATATAAAATACATTAGACAAGCACACATAATACACCCAAAAAAAATATCAGACCCGAAACAACATGACCGGATTTGAGTTGATATATACGTGTCTGGGTGGGTCTGGAATAAGAACCGAAACCATTGTTAACATATTATGAGCGGTTTCTGATCGTTTTGAATAAAACTTATCCATTAACAAACATAGTGTGGAATATAGCTGGACTCCGAGGGAAGGCAATTGTGTTGATGATCAGTTAGCTAAATATGCACTTGTTAATCGTTGTGTTTCTTGTTTCATTGGACTTTTGCTAATTTTTGTGAACATTCCTCTTCTTAATGTAGTTCTCCCCTTTGGCTCTAAAAAAAAGAAGAGGAATTAAGTGGAAAAATATATATTATTATGCAGTGTGTCAAAATTGATAAGAGACCGAACAAAACAAAATTAATAAAAAGATTATTATCGCTAGTAACTACATCCTTGTTTTGTAATTTTAGCAACTTTAAACGTCCTTCCAAAAGAAGTCCGCACTTCTGATGGATAAAGCATACCCGCCACTAGTCTTCTGATGTTAACGTTTTGTTTTTTGTTTTTTGTTTTTTGTTTTTTTGTTTTTTGAAGGAGTGAATGCCCCACTAGCACTTCTTAAGGTAGCGATAAGCAAGTTGTGCAAGGATTAGCTATATTAATGAGACTGGATAATTAAGCAATAATTAAGACAATCAGCCCAATATTATTTCGTCATTGATTTACGGAAGCAGTCAAGTTGATTTAGAATTTATTTTAAAAGCGAAAATATATAGATTCGGATCTAGACCTTAGACCCTGCGGATCTTATAGATCTGGATCTAGATCTTGATATAATTTTTTTGGATCCAATGGATCTGGATCGGATCTGGACTCAAGCAAAAAAAATTGGATCTAGATCTGGACATAGCTAGATCCGATCCAGATCCGGCCCATTGCCATTCCTAGCTATTCATGAGCTATTCAGAGTTCAGTTCAATAATAAATCGTTCGAGTTTGTTTAGTGAAGTTCGTTAGCTAAACAAACCAAGCTTGAACATGATAGTATTCGGTTCGTTAGCTCGTGAACAAGTTCGTTAACTGATTTACTTTTAAAATATAAAATTATTAACTAGATATAATTATTTTGTTTCTATAATTAGTAATTATTGTATTAAATCTCTAACTATTTTTTATTTTTTATAAGAAATCAATAAATATATTGTGTTATTATGGATAAAATAATTTATTTTAAAAATAAAATAATCAATATTCTAAATATATATATAAATTTAGAAAGTTTATTTTGGTTCGATTAAAGCTCGAATAAGCTCGTGAGCTCGAAATATTCGATAAATAAAACTTGAGACTCGGTTCGATACTAAACAAGCCAAGCTTGAGTATGATGGTGTTCGGTTCAACTCGGTTCGATTACACCCCTAGCAAACAGGTAGGGTGATTGTAGAGGTAAAAAAATTTGCCGAATTCATTCGTGCGTCTGAAGTAAGCTTGTCAATGGACGAGTTTTATTCGGATCAAAACTAATAAATAAGTATTGGTTCTAGTTCTGAGACCAACCCATTAGATATCCTATCCGAATAGGGCTTGTTAATCGTTGTGTTTCTTGTTTCATTGGACTTTGCCAATTTTTATGAACATTCCTCTTCTTAATGTAGTTCTTCCCCTTTGGCTCTAAAAAATGAATTAAGTGGAAAAACATATATTATTATGCAGTGTATCAAAATTGATAAGAGACCTAACAAAAGAAAATTAATAAAAAGATTATTATCGCTAGTAACTACATCCTTGTTTTGTAATTTTAGCAACTTTAAACGTCCTTCCAAAAGTCCGTACTTCTGATGGATAAAGCATACCCGCCACTAGTCTTCTGATGTTACCGTTTTGTTTTTTGTTTTTTGTTTTTTGTTTTTGTTTTTGTTTTTTGTTTTTGAAGGAGTGAATGCCCCACTAGCACTTCTTAAGGTAGCGATAAGCAAGTTGTGCAAGGATTAGCTATATTAATGAGACAGGATAATTAAGAAATAATTAAGACAATCAGCCCAATAATATTTCGTCATTGATTTACGGAAGCAGTCAAGTAGATGACTACTCCATGGTCCGTACATCTTAATTAGCTATTCTAACTCTCACCCCGGTGCGATACGCGGTCGACATTTTATCCGTACTATAAATACTTAAATGTTTGTAAATATTTATAAATGTAATTTCATGAATCCTCTCATCGTTTTCTAACGACTGTAATAATAGCTTTTTAAATGATAACTAACATATAAATGATTGTATTAATAGGTAAAAGTACACAAATGGTATAGTAGCATGATAAAAACAGTCAAAGTTATAAAAAGATGTGATATATATACATTTTTAGGGGAGGATCGAAATTACACTCAATTGTTACAGTGTTTGTATGTTTTTCGATGTACACTGTACAGTTTTTATTTTGGAATAAAGTTAGTCAATGATTGTAATATGATTACTGAATTTTTACAGATATTTTTTTTAATACTAACATTTTTCTACATCCAATTAAAAATTCAAAAATAAATTGAAAGCAGTGACCAAATTTTACAAATTGAACTACCGGCCTTTTCAATTGACGATTGGATTTTTTATGTGTAAACCGATTTTATTAGTTTAAATTATTTTTGATGTGACATTTCACTTGTATGATTTGAAATATGATTATTGTTGAGACATCTAAAATTATTAATTTAATTTGAAATTATAAATCGAAACAATATTGTATGAATTTTAAATTTTGAGACAATAAACCCAATAAATCGAAAAAAAAAAGTTCTAAAACATACAAACATTTAATTCTAAACAATAAGTAACAAAACCAAAAGAATTATAACTATTTCCTAAAAACTGGACAAAATTGATAAAACCAGACGATTTTTCCATAAAATCGGTCGATCGATTTTATCGTCCGGTTTTATCAATTTTTCCTAGTTTTAGAGAAATAATTTAATTCCTAGGATAATGTTTCCACAAAATTAAAAATCGGAAGATTTTTCATAAAACCGATCGACCGATTTTATGAAAAATAATCTGATTTTATCAATTTTGTTAGGTTTTAGGGAAATAATTATAATTTCTAGGATAATTTTTCCATAAAAATAAAACTGAAAGATTTTTTCATAAAACCGATCGACTGATTAAAAAATCATCCGATTTTATCAATTTTGTTTGAAAATAATTATAATTCTTATGATTTTGTGGATGGGAATAATACAAATTAAAAAATTATCAATTGTGTGAAATTTAATTTTCGAGATAATAAAACCAATAAATCGAAACAAATTTATCTAAAACATATAAACATATATATTCGAAACTATAAGTAATAAAACCTTATGAATTATACTTATTTCTCTAAAATAGGACAAAATTGATCAATCCAGATGGTTTTTTAATAAAATCGATCTACCTTTTTTTGGAAAATTAAATGCGATTTTATATAATTTTTAATATTAGGAAATAATTATAATTCTTATGCGTTTTATGGACCTGGATTAACACAAGTTCAAAATTATTAACTCTAAAACATGAAAATTGAAACATGTGAAAAGAATAACTTGTTTTTTAGATGTATAAGTCTCAAAATATGTGATCTCAAAAATTATTTGTTTTTTTCTTTGAAGTTTGAATTTATGTTGACATTTGAGAATATTTTATTCCAAATGGGTATACCCTACATATTTTTATCATATCGGTACATCATACATATACATTATCAAGTTGGGTATTCAATTTTCACCCTAAATGATTTATAGCTTATTATATTCTTTGGGTAATTATTAACATAGTATAATATATCTAAAGAGAAATAGAAACTACCGAGACATTAAATATTTGTAAAAAATAGTATATCTATATTGTTACAAATTAACAAAAAAAAATATATATATATATATATATATATATATATATATATATATATATGGAGATGGATCGGGTAGGAATGAATAATTTGGTAAGAAATAGGAATGAATCTGGCCTTTGATTTGCTATATCAATGGTTGAGATTTAATTTTCGGGTGTCTTCTGAGTTTTGTGTTTTGTGTCTACACGGATTATTGTGCAACACTATAACTCTTCTTGTCTTCTGTTATGATGAAAGATGTGCTAAACTAATGTATTTAAGATATGTCTTACGAATGGATGAAATATGTCTTGAACTAATATATGGAATTGAGTTTTAAAGATGAAGAGTCAATTTCATTCCTGCCTGATCCATCTTCTATCTGATCCATCTCCTATATATATATATAAAGATTCTATATATGGAATTGAGTTTTAAAGATGAAGAGTCAATTTCAAAATAAAGCATTTTTTTTTCAATATTCTGTTTTTTGTTTTTTTAAGACATTAACGCCACTAGCTAGCATTTCTCTAAACTAGCTAGCAAGTTGTGCAAAGGATTAGCTGTAATTAATGAGACTGCTTAAGCATTAATTAAGACAATCTGCCCAAATTTTCGTGATTGATTTATGGGAGTAGTCAGTAGATGACTACTCCATAGTTCGTACATATACTAATTAGCTTATACTTTTGCCCATTTTTCTCCAATTTTAATATTTTCGTATTTTTCCAATTAATCTGAGGTACTCATCGCATTTGGTGCAAATAATTTTTTCTATAATTTCCATACAAATATATATGTATATTTCAACTGCTTCATAATTTATTGTGCACATATTGAGTGTCACACCAGTAACTTGAATGTACATTGCATTGATGATATTAAATTAACAAAATAATAAAAATACAATTTACCCTTAAAGATTAATATATATTATTCGCACGTGGTTAGGTTGCCGACTGAGATCCAACTTGCACAAGTGGAAGAGTATACGCCATTTAAGGAATACACAAGATGCACTGGTGGGTGCTACTTGTATTTTTATAATTTTGCTTAATTAATGAACCAGTTATTCAAACTCCGATATTTTTCTTTTTGGAATATAAATTGATTTAGACAAATGGAGAAACTTATGATTGTTTGTTAAGATTTTCTGTAAAATGAAACTTTTGGAATTGCAATTATTGGTTTTTGGGAATATTTGTCCGTTGGGAAAATAGTGTTTGCTTTAAAACTGAGGAAAAGAACAATTTGACCATATATGTTTTATAAAAATATTAAAGACAATTTTTTTTTCGTAGGTAATATATTGGATGTCTCTGAATCTTTATGAGGGTTTTGTTTTTCTTTGATCTTTTAGTTATTTAATTATTTATTGTATATTTTTTTAAATACGGACAGCTATGTATGATACATCCTGAAGTTCCAAAACAGGAAAACCCTTTAAATAGCTCCAAGCTGAAGTGAAGCTAGTGTGCGGAACTTATTTTATTGGGTGAATTTCATTATCCTTATAATACGTATTTTAACATTTGGAGCGTCGTTAAACAGTTGTACATGAGATATATTATATAAAATCACGAATTTTGTCCTACCTAAATACATGTCATTTCTCTACAATTCATAAATCCAATAATAACTCTGAACAGTACTGCATACTTTGGTTTTTGATTAAACTTGTTAGAATCATTATTAACATTCCTTAATTATACTTCCTCCGTCCCACAAATCTATTCCTGGAAATCTTCGATACATATTTTAATAAAAGTTGTTGAATGTAGTATGACTGGAGTAAAGGTCCCACAATAGTACAATATCAAATTAATTAGTGGTGGGCTATAGATGGTAAAAAATGTAAATAAATGGATTGTTGAAGGTAAAAAAGAGAAATAATGATGGATCACATGTGATAAAAAGTGTAAATAAAGGATATTATTGAGGGTAAAATTGGGAAGATAGTTACCATAAATGGATAGGAAGAAAATTGGGAAACATTCCAAAAAGAAAAACTATGAACGAAATTGGAGTACGGACTAAGTATGTCTTAGACAATGGTTTTTTGTATTACAATTAGAGGTTTTTAGGGAAGCGACAACGGTTTTTCACCAAAACCGTTATCTTTAAGCTTTTTTCTTGTAGTATAATATGGCTTCGTGTGTTAGTTTATAACAAAATATCTCCATATGATTACTTCATATAGTTGTGTAATTATGTCCTATAGTACTACAGTGCCTCGTGAGAGAGAATCGCACAAGCCACACAGTAAGTTTATTTATGTATAGGATTTGGTTTGTTGTGGCCAGTGTAAGAAGTAAAAAATACAAAAAATAAAAATAAAAATAGAAATCTACAACATTTATTTGTTAAGAGATTTGTAGTAAGCAGCTGCTAAGAAGTTGAAAGTCATAGATTTCGAATAGACTGAAACATGCAATTAAATTGACATATAATAGCTAACTGTGATAAAAAAAATTAATTAATTTATTCTCCATCAAGTATTACAACACACCTAATAAACACTTGGGAGTAGATTAAAATCTAAAATTGTACAAAAGTACTAGTGCACAGAACTTCCACTTGAGGAGGCCAACATTATTACACAAAAATGTAATATTTAGTATGTACTATACACTAGAAGAAGAAGAAGAAACTAATCATGTGAATTGATCAAGGAGCAAATTAATGACAAAGATCAAGCTCAATACTACCTAATCAAAACAGTGATAATTCTGTATGTCGCAAAGCTGATTAACCTCCATATCCTCAAGCCCATGCAAACTAACAGATTGGCCTCCATCTTGATAGGGATCCCAGACGGACGTGTACCCCAACGGGTCGAGCCCGGTGATGTAGTGCCATGTGTCCTCCAATGTCGAATTGGCCTCATGAGACGCATCTTCGCTCACACATTCCTCAAGTTTAACCGATGAAACAATCATGGGTTTTTCGGTAGGGTGGTTGCATTGATCATGGTTGTCTTGTTTCGATGGGATGCTTGTTTGAAAGCTGATTAGGTTCGGGTCAATCGGGTCTGATTCCAACACAGTGGTGGAGCCCTCGGTGTCTCTTTGCATGTGTGGTGATTCAAGTATGTGGTTTGGTACATGATTTGATCTCCTTCGATCCTTTGCACTTGCTTTAGAGCGATGCAGCCATCTTGCTTGTGGGTGCACCTAAAATAGCTTCTGGTACAACACAAAGAAACAAAGAATCAACTATTGTGATTGATCAAGCATATAACTGGGAAGAAGAGAGAAATGTAGTTTGCCTTAGTACTATTCCAATCTTTGGTTTGTCAAGATGAAGTAATTGTGTTGAGATGAAGTTAATTGATAATATATGATGGAAGAATTTTTCAATCCAACTTCTTATCTCATTTCACGGTAATCTTTTAGTATCTTTTTCTCCAAAAGAACAAATTAATAAATCAATTGATGATGGAAATTAAAGAAGCTACTTGGCATGTATAATGTTGTGTGGATAATACAATACAATAAAAAACATGAAGTTTAGATATATACAAATAGGTTTGCACGATTGCGGAACACAAATTATGAAAGCTATCTCTTCATTCTCGCATCCAAAGCAGTATTTGATGATTAAATGAGGATATTTGTTATTCTATTTTATTTTTTTAATAATTGATTTGATGAAATTTACCTGGGATACTCGGAATTCAAGATGGTCTTCTGTCCATATTTCCTCCAAGTGTAACAATCTTCCATAGTTGGAGATACAGTCACCCATGAATCTGAGGTCCTTCTGAATCAAATATATATAATAATTAGTTATCATAAAAATAGAGGATGAAAAACAACCTCAGAGATACAAATCAAGCCCCTGATGAAACCGATATATACATAATGATAATACTATCAATCGATCATTGCAAACAAGATAAATAAATATGTAAAGTTAGGGATCCTGAATTTTGATAAATAAAAGAAGTTCAAATATAGATGATATGCAGTACAAAGACAAAAGGAAATTGACCCAAACTTATAAGAACATATTATATTCTTCAAAGTAATGAAAATATAACAGATCAGTGCAAAAACACCTTTTTTGGCTCGTATAGGGTAAAAGATCTAGTGAAAAGGTGTAATATAAATGGAAAAAAGCAGAAAGCAAACAGCGACCTCTTCTTTTGTTGTATTCTGTCAAGTTGCTAACACTGCTCATGATGCGTTACTGATCAAGTTGATGATTCCTCCAGTTTACACACAATCAATAAAATGAGTGTAACAGTTTGATTTTAGTTTTTAACAGATCAAAGATAATATTTTTACAAAAACTATGTATGAAAAATATGAGAGTTTATGATACCCATTAGTTATATTCACTCAAATCTAGCTCAGGGGTGGTGGGGTGGGGTGGGGTGGGGGGGGGAGCCAAAAAAAATGAAAAATTCCTCTTCGATTTAAATCCCAGACCTAATGTAGTACCGGAATACAGAAAACTAGAATTAAAACAAATTATAACATATACCACACATTATTATACATAAAATATTATTTTTAACAATATTATCCTCACCTCCGCTTGTAACAACCCCTCCGATCTTTGACCCCGCGCTTCTTCTTCGTGCTCTCGGCCGAGCAGGCGGAGGAACCGCCTTCAACGGCGGGGATCTGGTCCGACCCGGTTGGGGTGGTGCAGGAACTGAGCTCGGAGAGAGTATCGGAGAAAGATCTGTAGATTTGGAAGGCGAGTTGCTGCGGCGAAACCGGTCCACGATATCGAGCCGGTTCGTGAAGAAGGGTTTGAAGCTGAACAGCAATTTCCTTGCCCTTCACCAGCTTCACCATAGCTTTTTTCTTCTTTGCATGAAAATTATCGGAACTCAGACTCCCCATTTCTATATATATAATATGTATATGTCCTTTTACAGGAAAATACGCACAGTGCGTGCTGAGTGCGTGTTTTGTTCTCCCAATTGGTGCTATTTTAGTGTGTGAAGGCTTTAAAAGAGGGGTTTTGAGTCGGAGGAAAGAGAGGAAACCAGATGGAAAAACCTTGTGAATTTTCAAGGGTTTGGATATAAATAAATGGAGAGGAAAAAAAGGAGTGACGTCACGGTTCCGACGTCACGCAGTGACGTTGCGTTGGAAGTGAACTGTTTTTCCGGGTTTCGGATTGGAGTTCCGAGGAGTCGGCTGACCTCCGTCAATCTCGGCCGTGGATGCAGCTGCCGGGAAATGGATCAACGGTGGGGATGTGGCGTGTGGGGATTGGTGGACCAGCTTTCTAGATCTGCGATTTAAAATATTTTGTATGTACCAATAATGCAGTGAGAAAATTGGTTAACTAGGTCTGGGTTTTCTTACCACTTACTGGATATTCTTTTTTTTTTTCATTTAAATTTTCACTGGATCTTATCGTCATTGTATTTTTTGTTTTATTTACATTTAAGAAATTTCCAGCTCATAAGATGAAGATGAAATAGAATCATTTTCGTATGGTCCTACAGGGTTGTGATATAGTTTATTTCTTTTATAAAATAAATGGACAAATCTTCATATTTTACATTTCCAAATTCAGTAGGAAGTATTATATGTATCGAATAAATTCATATTTATGATAAGATTAGGGATGGCAGCGAATTAGGTTATACTAATTTTTAATGGGCTGGTTTGGATAATTATGTCATAGGCTTTGTTGGGTATGAGTAGGGATGTCGATCGGGCCACCGCTCGGGTTCTGCTAACCCAATCTAATTTGTCGGGTTATTCGGTTGGTATTATTCGGGTTGACATTTTTGGGTTAGAAAAATTCAACCCTAACCCTAAACTCTCGGGTTCGGCCAACCCATCGGTCAATCGGTAGAAAGCTTTAAAATATATATATATATATATATATCAAATATTTTATATTAAGCGTTTGAGTAAAAACAAATAATTGAAAAATAAATATAATACATTCCACAAGTTCTTTTTTTTAATCTTATTATACTAACTTTGAATAGCAAACAATAAAAATTAAAAAAGTGTTCATAATTAAATTATTTTTTCTAATATGCTTTAATGTCCGCATTCAATGTAACTAAATGATCTCTAATAATATAATATAATTATAGCGGAATTGAAAAATTTTAATAAGTTAATTCAATATATACTATTTCAAATATATTACAATATCAAAAATAGAAAATAATGCTCACAACTAAATTATTTTTTAATATATCTGAATATTCATATTCCATAATACTTAATTCACTATTTAATATATATTTTATAAGTTAATTCACAATAATACCAATTAAAATTTATAACTTAAAAAATTAATAAATTAATTCACTATAAATAACTAAATAAACAATCTATAATAGCTACAAAAGTTAAGATAATAACAATGTCTTTTGTATTTTATATTCTTATATCATCTAATATTTCATATACTAGCATAGTAAATAAGTATGATTGTATAGATTATATAGTATACAATATGTAGAATATAAAATATAGTTATACACTTCAATATAGTAAAGTTCTATATATATATAATATAATAAATAACAATGTCTTTTGTATTACTATATTCTTATATCATCTAAGATTTCATAGTCTACTATAGTAAATAAATATTATTGTATAGATTATATAATATACAATATGTAGAATATAAAATATAATTACACACTTCAATATAATAAAATTATATTTATATCTCTACAATTATAATTCTAAATTAATTACAAATAACTTACATAACTATTGATTATGAGATAAATATAATAATAATTCATAATTATAATGTAAAGTTCATCTAACTTATATAACTAATTAACTATGAGATAAAACAATTATAATTTGTAACTCATAAGTAGATTTAAAATAAATAAATATAATCGAATGATATTGAATAGTATATCCAATTTATATATTATATAGTCTACCTTATTATCTCATAATACCAAATACTTATGTTTCACATATAATTTATCATGAGATAAATATAATAATAATAATTGTAAGTAGATGAACGGAATAGATATATTGGAATGAGATTAGATATACTTTCTTAAGATATATAATTAAAAGAGGATAAAATGAAAATTAAATATAATTAAAACTATATTCCATAATAACTAAACTTGTACAATCTAATTGCTAAAAATATATCTTTGTAGCTTTTAACACGTCAATAGATATTATAAATAAAAAAAGACATATAAAAATGAATAAAAACAAATAACATAAAAGGAAATTAAAATTTGAAGCAAAAAATTTTTTTTGCGTGTGGTGACCGCGACCCGAACGGGCCACCGATTAACCCGCTTAACCGAATGGTTTGCCCGAATAACCGATTTATATTCGGGTTATGAAAACTCGACCCTAACCTCTAATTTTATCGGTTATTCGGGCCAAATGTGGCGTGAACCCATATTGACATCCCTAGGTATGAGTAATGAAACTAGTACTCATGATAGATTCGGATCAGTTCGGAAAATTAATTAGGATACCTCTACGAAACCGTATATAAGTTACACTATTATATTCTTTTTAATATTTTCTAGTTAGTACTCATGATAGGTTCGGATCAGGTTTGAAAAATTAGCTATGGGTATCCGCTACGAACCCGTTTATAAATTACACTATTATATTCTTTTTAATATTTTCTAGTGATACTTATATGTTAAGATAAATTATACTCCCTCTGTCCCGCTTAAAGTGTCTTTTTTCTTTTGGACACGGGTATTTAGGAGAAAAATATAAAGTAGTTAAAGTGTTAAAAAGTGGGTAGGGTCCACACTTTTTAAAGGGATAATTATTTCCTAAAATGGAATGAGATATTTGTAATGCGACAACCCAAAAAGGAAAGTGAGACATTTTAAATGGGACAGAGCGAGTAATTTTTTCTTTTTTTAATATAGTCACCAAGGATTATATGGCAATGTTCAAGGAAGATTCGAAAAATTAAAATATAGTCTATATATTTGTTTTGATAATTTAGAATATTATTTTGAATATACGATATTAAATCTAAATTGCATAATTTTTAATTTTATACTTGAAATTTAATTTAATATTTCATTATTTCTACTATACGTTTTTTGGACAACTTATTTCTACTAATTAGTAATTCCTTCATCCAATTCGAAGTGTCTAATTTTCTTTTTTTAGGTTATCCCATGTTAAATATTTCCTTCCATTTTAAAAAATAATTAACCAACAATCAAACTCTTGATTTATATGTACAAATATTTGTACATAGGGGGGTCGAGAGAAATCCCTGTATTTATTAGGTAATGTGGATTAATGATTAATTTACATTTTTTTTAAAAATAAATAATTTTTTTAGTTAACTTTTTTAGTCATGCGGACGTCCGGATCCAACTCTTTATTTATTTATTATTAGTTGACTTAATTTAATTTAATTAAATTAATTAATAAATTTTAATTAAAATTAATAATTAATTTCTAATTGTGGATGAATGAAGTTTAATTAGGCCTAACTAACCCTAATTATAATTAATTTATTTATTATTAGTAATGAAGATAATTTAATTAATAATTAGAACTTAATTGTGGAAATCCACACCTCGTAAGAGTCTTCGCCTTAATATATAAAAAGGCCACTATCGTTAAGAAGTATTATTATAAAAAAATATTATTTTACATATAATAAAGTATTAGTACTTATATAAAGCTACATGATTCATGGTTTATTACGGACGAAAAATTTCTACCCTATACATGTAGAGAAGATATCATATAGTATTCATGTATTAAGTAATATACCTTCATGTCCACCAAAATCGTTCATTGATTTTGATGGCACGAGTTTTAATAAATTATAATGAGTGTAAAGTAAGTGAGTATAAAAAGGTGTGCCATGTGGATAATAAATAAATATATTAATGGATATTAAGTGTAAAAAGATAGGCCATATGTGATATTTTTGTAAATAAGTAGATATGTTTAGGGTAAAAATGTAAAGTTGATGTTTTCATAAAAAAAGAAAGTGAAAATTTTTCGTGGACGGACCAAAACGAAATTAAATGCATGAATTTAGTGGACAGGTGGAGTATATAGTATTCAATCTCATTCATTTTTCTCATAGATTTTATAGTGAATTTTTGTTTTTGAATTTTTAAATCTTATTTTCGCCTATTTCGCTATAATAATAGTAGATTAGTAATTTGATTTGTTATGTGATAAGAAAAAAAATCATGCATATAATTTAACAGATTTATGCATATAAACGAATACAAACAGCATGTGAACGCACGCCCGGTGCACGCTCGCTCACATGTTTATGTTATTTTACATGCATGACTATGTTATTTTATATGCATATTTGTGTTTCATGGTACGTTATCGCACAACGCGCACTCAAGCACCCGATGTGCACTCCCAGCATGCTCGTGCACCCAGGGCCCGGTGACCAACATACATTTTTATATTATTTTACATGTATTTAGTATGTTATTTTATATGCATATTTTGTGTTTCGCCCTACCTCGTACCTACGGACGATGTCTTTTTCATTTTGTCCCAACACGAAAAATGGGCTGTCACATATCAAATTTTTGTGCATACACATGTTCAAAATGTATTTTGTGTTTCGCCCCTACCTCGTACCTACGGACGATGTCTTTTTCATTTTGTCCCAACACGAAAAATGGGCTGCCTAAGGACATGATACTAATGAAATTAAATCATATATATACATATATAGAGTTGGGTTCCCGTAGTACCCAATCCTCAGGTAGTATGTAGTATTCAATCTAGACCAAACATTTTGAATATGTGGTCACACCACAAGCTAACATATGGCAGCCCCATTTTTATTTTTATTTTTAATTTTTGCAAGGGGCAAAATAGAAAAAAAAAAGAGCAAATTAATCTTCTTCTTCTCATTCTCATCTCCTCATCCTATCTTCTTCTTCTTTGATTTTTTTACAACGACCGCAAGCATGGTAACAGGCATGACGGTGGCACACACAAACAATGACAAACAACATATTTTGAAAGAAATTTTTTATCAACAAATTTGATGAATTTTGAGAAAAAAATAGAAGATGAATTTGACAGAAGATTGATGAATAGAGAGAGAGAGAGAGGGTGATTATGGCGATAGTTTACGGTAAAATTCATCGGTAATCAAAAAAAGAGACAGCAAAATTGACTGAGAATGATGAATGAAAGATTTGTCGTCGAAAAACATACTCATGTATATAATAAAAAACATATTCATGCATATAACAAAATATAAAATTGCATGTTGGTACAAAACACAGACATGCATATAACAAAACATATTCATGTATATAACAAAATATAAACATGTATGTTGGCCACGAAACATAAATATACAAACAAAACACATTCATGCATATAATAAAAGAGAAAAGTTTTTATATATCCAAGTTAAGGAATGTCAAATTATAGCCACCAATATAAAATGTCAATTATACCAACTTATCATTTATTTGACTATTACCACCAAATAGTACCAATAGGTCCAACTATTTGGTTGGACCTATTGGTACTATTTGGTGATAATAGTCCCAATAGGCCGAAGTTGACTATAATTTGATATTTTTATATTGGTGGCTATAATTTGACATTTCTTAACTTGGATGGCTATATATATGAATTTTCACATAATAAAATATGTCCATGCATATAACAAAATATAAAATGCATGTCACAATCCGACGCCTTTCGGACCGAAAGACGCTCCAATGTATATACATATTTATGTTCATTTATATGTATAAATCAATTCAACTATATGTATGTTTTATTTTCTTATCAATCACATAACATATCAAATTACTAATATACCCTTACTATAGCAAAATCAGCGAAAATAAGCTTAAAAAATCCAAAAAATCTCAATCATAGGATCTATGAGATAAATGGATGAGATTGAGTATTACATACTACCTCAGGCTCGGATACTATATGATCCCTCCTATATATAAATATAAAGCAAAATAAATTATAACTACATCTTTTTTTAGAATATGAGAACCATGGACATGACGTATAAGTTGATGCACAATTAGTACCCGGGCCTGAGATAGTATGTAGTACTCAATCTCATCCACTCATCTCATAGATCCTATGGTTCGATTTTTCGGACTTGTAAAGCTTAATTTCACCGATTTTCGCTCATTAAGGGTAGATTAGTAATTTGATTTGTTAGGTGATTGCGAAAATATACTATGCATTTAGTTGAACTAAATAATGCATTCAAATGAACAAAAAATACATGCAATTAAACACAATAATGCATGCATGTTTTTACAACTTGATTGCTATGTAATACAGAAAAACAAACCATGCATATTTTAAAACAAAAAACTGCATATGCTTGAACAAAGAACTGCATAATGTTGAACACGAAAATGCATGTGGTATTGATTTATTCATAATTTCTTCTCTAGTTTAGTTCAATTACTTTTAGTTTCATAATTCGAAAGAAAACAAATGATAAACAAGAAAGAAAGCAAATGATCAACAAGAAAGTGTTTGTGCATATTGAAGAAGAGGGAAAAGAGATATCAAAAATGATAATTTTTGTTTTAAAACATGCAGGGTTATATTATGTTCTATGCATTTTTATGTTTAGTCGTACGCATGTTTTGTTTTTTAATATGCATGCCTATATATTATTATGCATATGCAGGTTTACGTGTATTATGATGCATGTTTATGTGTATCAATATGCATATTCTTCGCAAATTGCATCATCTAGTCGTCTCCTTCTCCGATTCACTTATTTCTTTGATTTTCGGCAAACTCCACCGTAAACCACCGTCTGCTACTCCAATTTTTTACGAACTTCGCCATAAACATCACCATAACCACCATCTCTCTTGATACCTCAATCTTCTCTCAAAATTATATTTATTTTTCTTCAATTTCAAGCAACTAATCAATGATTTTTCTGTAATTTCAGGCAACGATCAACCACCACGATTTTCGCCGTCGTGACAGCTACCATCGCGACCGCCTCCATTGTGTCATTGTTGTTGTCGGCTTCCTATTCTTCTCCGATGAACAATAGCAGTTGCAAATTAAGAAGAAGAAGAAGAATGAGAAAATTACTGTATTGCCCCTCAACGAAAATAAAAATAAAAATAAAAAAATGCTATGCCACGTGTCGCTTGTCCATGATATCCACATGGCCACAATGTGTGGTCTAGATTGAGTACTACATACTATCTGGGGACAAGATTACTACGGAATTCAACCCTATATATATATATATATATATATATATATATATATAGGATTGGTTCAATAAAAACACATTCAAAAATAAGAAATGGGAACAAATTTGAACCATTGATTTTTGAAGATGTGGTTGTGATTAAATCAAATTAGGGTATAATGGTAATTACGAATATTATTAAAATAACCGTCCCTTAATTATAGGGAATGTGATAACTTAATCTTTAACCATTGATTAATGGTAAATGGATGATCAAGATGAATTCTTATTTCTTATTTTAAGGGGTTTGTATTATAACTCAACCCTATATATATATATATATATATATATATATATATATATATATATATATATATATATATATATGAATTGGTTCATATACATACAATCATGGACACTATCCATTAGATTTAAAAATTTAATGGTTATTTTTAAATGTGCATCTGAATTAGTTATATGTATTTTCTGTGTATAATTATGCATTTCTACATCTACGTCATAATTTGTGTATTGTATAGAGCTGTATACGAACCGAACTGAGTAGAACATTATCAAGCTCGAGTTCAGCTCGTTTAAATTTTATTCGGCTCGAGCTCGGTTCGTTATAAATTTTTTGAGTTCGCGAGCAGCTCGAATTCGGTTCGATAACTACTCGTTTATGAGATATATTCGAACTCTGCTCGTGTTCAACTTTGCTCGTTTTCGATCTCGAATTCGGTTTGATAATGTGTTGTTCGAGCTCGAGATCGAGATCAAACTCAAATTCGAGTTTGAAATTCGAGATCGAAATCGAACTCGGGCTCGACTCTGCTTAAAACACTATTTTAACATAATTCACTTCAAGATTCCATTAATTCAAATGATGCATAGTTTACTAATCAATCACAATCAAACAACAATTACAATAAGAAGTTTAACAAGATTCATTACCAAATGAAATTTTCACAACTAGCACAAGAAAAAAATGTATGATTCTAGTTGGTTTTGGATGGGATTCATATCAGAAAAAGATGTCTGATTCTAGCTAGTTTTGTATATAGACTATACAATATATGAAATTAATATACTACTCCCTCCGTCCACCAAAAACGTGCATCGTTTTTGATGGCATGGGTTTTAAGAAAACTGTAATGAGTGTAAAGTAAATATGTATAAAAAGGTGTGTCATTGGGATAATAAATGAATATATTAATGGATTGTGAATGTAAAAAGGTGGGCCATGAGTGTTTTTTTTGTAAATAAGTGGATAAGTTGAGGGTGAAAATGTAAAGTTGGTGTTTCCAAAAAAGGAAAGTGCACATTTTTGGTGGACGGACCGAAAAGGAATTAAATGCACGTTTTTGGTGGATGGAGGGAGTATTTAATATCATTGGAATACATCTACTCTATTCTACTTACAATTATTATTATTATATTTTTGTCATCGTAAATTAATTATGTAAGTTAGATGTTATTTATTTTAGAATTTTAATTATAGAGATATAAATATAACTATGTAACTCATACTTGTATATTTATACATTATGATTTATATTGATATTTTTGTTCATAAGATAACTTAGTAGATCGTGTTATTGTTTTTGTTTTCCAACTCAATATTTCATTTGATTAATTAACTATTAATTTAATGACTTTATTTTATAATACACATGAAAATATATTTATTAAGATATGATTAAAATAAAATAAAAATTCAAATGTAGTTGTCAAAAGTTTAAAGTATATGTGAAACATAAATATTATGAACTAATAATATAGATTATATAATATATTAATTGAATATACTAATCAATATCATTCTATTACATTTACTTTTAGAATCTACTTATGATTTATAAATTGTAATTGTTTTATCTCATAGTTACTTAGTTATATAAAGTAGATGTAATTTATATTAGAATTATGAATTATTAATATATTTATCTTATAGTCAATTAGTTATGTAAGTTATTTGGAATTTATTTTTAGAATTATAATTATAGAGATATAAATATAACTATGTAACTTATGTATACTTGTATACTTATATATTATAATTATCTAAATTTATATTTTGTTCATATCTTAATAAATCATGTTATTATTTTTTTTAGTTTTCCAAATCAATATCTCATTATATTAATTAATTGTCATTTAATGATTTTATTTTATAATACACATGAAAATATATATTAAGGTTTGATTTAAACAATATATATATATATATATATATATATATATATATATATATATATAATAAATAAACTGAATATACTATTCAATATTATTCAATTATATTTACTTTTCAAATATATTATACAGTATAAATATGATAATTAGTTATATAAGTTTTATGAAATTTATACTAAAATATATATTTATTTTAATTATTTAAATATATAAATAATTTATTTGAAGTATTTCATCGATATGGTTATTTGTTGCTAAATAATTATAATTAATATGTAATTTATTATTTATTTTAAATATTTAAATATATATAAATAATTTATTATTTTATAGGTTCGCGAACATGTCCGTGACCATATTCGAATTAAGGTTCATGAACATGTTCGAATCAGGGTTCGCGAACTGACTCGTTTGAGTTCGACCCAAACATGTTCGCGAGCCTACGAGCCGAACATCTCTAAGCTCGAGTTCGGCTCGATAAACTTATCGAGCTCGATTCGATACTCGAGTTCGGCTCGTTTACAAAACGATCGAATTTCAAACGAGCTTTTTTCGAGTCGAACTCATAATAGTTCACGAACGGTTTGGTTTATTTACAGCTCTAGTATTGTAACAAAAAAATTACCATCATTTGACAATTTCTCTCTTTCCTCTTCATTTTTCACATCATTCATCTTTTTCTCTCTCATCGTCCTTTCTCCATCCCTTCCATTCCTCTTTCTTTTCCTTTCATTCTATCAAAAAAACCATGTGATTTCATCTATAAGGGCCGTTTACTTTTTATGATAAGATAAATTAATAAAAATAATTCAAAATAATCAATCATTTACTTTGATGGATAATGATGGATATATTATTTTTGAACTTGTTTGACTATTATATCCTTCAAATAATCAATCCTATATTTTATCAATTTATATTATCATAAAAAGTAAACGCTCTTATGAGTAAATGCAATATTCATTTTTGGAATCAAAACCCACATCAAAAACTTTGATGTGCAATGTGGTTCATTCATGAAAAGATATGCAATATGTATCTAAATAGCAAGAGTCTTAAACTTGATATATGATACTTCATTCGTTTCATTATTATTGACTCGTTGTTTTTTTTGCTATTCCGTTATTGTTGGTCCGTTCTAAAAAAGAAAATAATTTCACACTAAAAAGTATATTGAATTTCATATCACACACTACTTTACACACAAAACACAATTCTCTTTAATTTACGTGAAAAAAAGTATCAACAATACTGAAATGAAGGGAGTATAAATTTAAAATGAGTAATTTATAATTATTTATTTTTTATATATATATATATATATATATATATATATATAGGATGGATCAAATAGTACCCGAGTCTGAGGTAGTATGTAGTACTCAATCTTATCCACTCATCTCATAGATCCTATGGTGGAGATTTTTTTCGGATTTTTTAAGTCATTTGGCGATGATTTCGCTACAGTAAGGGTATATTAGTAATTTGATTTTTTATGTGATACAAAAAAAAAGTCATGCATGTTTTAAAACTGAAAATTGCATATGTTTGAACACAAAACTGCATATGTGTTAACAAAAAAATGCATGAGATTTATTTCTCCAGAAACTACATGCATATTGTTATACAGAAAAATGCATACAATTGAACATAAAACTGCATAATGTTGAACACAAAATGCATATGAGATTGATTTTTCCAAAATTTATTCTCATGTTTAGATGTATTACTTCTAACTTTATAATTTGAAAGAAAACATATAATCAACAATAAAGAAAACAAATGATCAACAAGATAAGTATTTGCGTATATTTGAGGAGTATAAAGAGAGATATCTTGAATGAGAAACATATGATTTTCTTTTTTAAAGCTGCATTTTTGTGTTTCGTGGCATGCAGGTTTGTGTTTAGTCGTATGCATGTTATTGTTTTGTAATATGCATATTTTTGTTAGAAAATATCTGCTTATATTTTTAGTATGCATGTCACGCTTTATAGAATGCATGATGATGTTTTGTGGCATGCATTTTACGTTTCAAAGATGCATACTTCATTTTCGACAGTAAAACTCCTCATTATCCTTCTCCGTCGTTTTGCCGCTTCTTTCTCCGATTACTGACGAACTTTGCCATAAACTAATGTCATAACCACCATGTCTCTCAATCCTTCAAAATCAACATCTCATTTTTTCACAAAATCTCTCAAATTTCTTCTCAAAATCATATTTTTCCTCTCTTTTATCTTTCAAATCTGTTGTCTTATGCTTCACATCGTTGATGTCGCACACCATCGCTGCTGTCACACTGCAACTACCGCTGTTAAATCGTCTGCCGTCGTAAAGAAATTCAAGAAGATGAAGAAAATCGGAGGAGAGAAGAAGAAGAAGAAGAAGAAGAAGAAGAAGAAGAAGAAGAAGAAGATGATGACTAAGCTTTTATTTTTGCCCATTATACCCCTATGAAAATTAAAAAGATAAATAAATAAAAAAGGGATTGCCATGTGTCGACGTGGAATGCCACATGTTAAAATGTGTGATCTAGATTGGGTACTACATACTATCTGGGGATCGGGTCTACAGGGAACCCAACCATATATATATATATATATATATATATATATATATATATATATATATATATAAGATGGATCAAATGAGAACCATAAGTATTTTGAGAAATGAGAACTAATCATAAGCATAGATCTAAATGTATCCGATAGTTTAGATTTAATGTTATTTTAGGATATTTTTTTTACAGATTTTATTAATAAGGTTATTATTGTATTTTTGCTTTTTAGTGTAACCGATTTATTCCTTAAATTGAGGGATTCTTATAATTATTTATGGTAGGTTTAATTACAAATATTTAGTATGTCCATCTAGTTCATATTTTATGATCTCTATGAAAGCATATTACATATTTTCGTTTATTGAAATGTTCAAATTGCCTAGTAGATTTTTTATTAAAATTTCATAGTAAAATTTCGTTTATCATTCAGTTCGGTTTATGCATTTATTATATAATCTTATGCACAATATAAATATTTGTTGTGCACAAGGCCGACCTGCATATTTTGAAAATATGTTTACGCAATTAACATCATGATTCACGCACACAATGTCCACTACCACATCTATATTGTATTGTAACTCATAATATAGTAAACATTGTTTTATGCATGATTCTATGATCGTTGTGCAATATTCACGAATATACTAACGGGATATTGTTCATTCACATAATGAATGATATGTGAGTCTATCTTGTGTTCAATGCACAACTATTATCTTGTTATGCATATTAGTCGAATCACGAAAATAATTATACTTGTATATCATTATTTTTCCACCCACTAATTATGGGATTTTCAGTGCGAAATTCTTATTTGTGATCTTTATTTTTTAAAGTAAAAAAATCATTTTTCACGTTAATTATTATTTAAATAAGGATTCTCAATTATGTAAGTTTGATTTTTAGTTCCTTTTTTATCCGCATAACTACTAACAATTTTATGCACAACCATTACTATCATATGAATAATTATTAATTTCAGAGAGAGAATGTGAATTACACATGAGCGAAAAATTAGGGATTACACAAAAAAATAGGAAATAATGAATCTTTATATTGACCTTTATGCCCATAACACGTTTAAAACCATAAAAATAATATAAAAATAGTCAAACTTGTTTTAAAGCATGAATTAAATATTATCCATTAGATTAGATGAAATCAAAGGTGAGAATAAGTTCTTATTTCTTATCTTAGAGGAGTTCTTCCTATAACCAATCCATATATATATATATATATATATATATATATATATATATATATATATATATATATATATATATATATATGGGTTGGTTATAGAGGAACTATCTCTTAGATAAGAACTAATAATTAATAATCACCGTTAGATTGAATAAGATCGGACGACTCATAATTATTTAATGATAAAATAGTTAAATTTCTAAGTATTTGCTATTTCGATCTTTCTCATTCTATTATTCCTTGTTTGTGTAATTCATGTTGTTGTTCATGTAATCGTAGTTCTTGTGCATTCTATTACATTATAATTAATTGTTATGTTCATGTAATTCATGTTGTTGTGCATGTAATCGTAGTGAATGTGCATATGTGAACTATTACCGTAAATGAATAAATAAATCCCTTGATCATAGGTCTAAACGGTTAACATTAAAATACAATTAAAATAAACGATCTATAATTAATCTTGACCATTGGATTATAAAAAATAAATGGACCATTGACACGCTGTCGTTTAGCGTTCAAAATAAATTTATAACCTATTGCCCATCACAGGCGTAGTCAGCGATAAGTATAGGGTCGATCCCACGAGGAGTTGGTGTAGCAATATCTGATGTCACGATGTCACTTAAAAGGAATGAGAGTGGTGTAATTATCTTGATCACTATAGGAAAGACTAAAGTAACTTGAAACGAACTCAAAGGAAGAATCAAATAATAAAACGAGTCTGGCTTGGACAACAACTTGGTGAAGACGATTAACACTCGGTCATAGGTGCAAAGATTTTCACTACATGACATGCATCAATCGGTTATAAGAGGCATACGCCGTGACCCCGTTGTCATGCGTCATGCCCACGACGCACCGCTCCAAATCTATCATTTCTGTGTAAAGAAATGCAAGGGACACCCTATGCAAACTATCTAACCCGTAATACCCACGCACGAGGACACCTCAGTACATGCAAGCCTACAGGCAGCGTTATGATCTAGACAGACCCAAGATTGGCAAAGGCGGTTGCTAGGACTACTCCAACTCGCCCACACTAGTCGTACTATTTGGGGTGCGGGACACCACACCTTAATCCAATTATTACTTGCAACCCTCCCTTACCCACCATGTTATTTGCAACTAACACACCGAGTTAGGTTAAGTTATATATTGCCCAAGACCTAATGCTTCGGGAACACACGAATGCAGATCGTAATGCCCTACTTAGACCTCTCGAGTTATATTAATCATGCTTCACTTCGTTATGTCCAAACCAGAATAAAGACTTAGCTAGACATAAAATAAACAAACATGCAACAGTTAATTGAGACCATCATGAAACGGAAACAACTTACTATTAATTGATTGAAATAAACGGCCAGCCCAAAGTGCCGCCGCAAAACATACGAAAAGCCAATATAAAAGTGTTTGCCCCGAAGGGTCTTAATGTATGTGGTGGTGATGATAAATCTGATGCTAAGAAGTGAGAGCGGGGGACAAGAAGATAAATCTATGATACGCACAAATCGCGCATTCATCCCCTATATATATGCCGAGAGAGATCGGTGACGGTTATGGCCCATGGGCTGGATAAATCCTTAGGGTTTCCTTGTTGATCAGCATTGTTTCCTCGCCTGCATTTAATTTGAGATAATCTCCTCCCGATTTCATGGGATTCGCATCGCGCATCTTTCCTCGGTTGAGCGAGATTCATCCCGATCTCGCGTATCTTGCCCATCACCTCTCTCTCTGTATTCTCTTGCCATCCTTCTTCCTTCTCGGTCTCTGCTTGCCTTCTTTACTTGCGCTTGCCCATCAGCTAGCCTCTCGGAGATGTAATTGCCTATTTTCGCCCTGCCTTGCCCCTGCAGACCATTGTGTCCTCCCAGGCACAAAACACAACAAAAAAGACACAAAAGACTCGATCTAGACCTAGACACGACACAGAAAAAGAGCACAAAACTTGGGCTCGTCACACGCACACACTTTAAACATGCTTGTCCTCAAGTATGCACATGTAATTGCCCAAGACAATGTAAGAAAGAAAAGACACGAAAGACACAAAAGGTTAGCACATCTTCACAAGCGGGTTATCTCGGCCAATATAAGCTTCATTAGAACAAACTAGCAATTCAAGCAACGACCATCAAACAAGTCAAAATACAAATTTGAGCATATTGGGCATTTTCCTTACCAACACTCTGCACTCTTGTGTATAAGGCAGTGTATACGCCAGACATCCGTCATTTCGACTATGCCATGAGCTTCATGTGCCTCTACCATCTCCACCGCTTAGACAAAGTTTTAAACATTCATCCTTAGATCTTTTATTTGGCAGTAATGAGGCTTAAGACATAGGTGGGAGATTTTTTTTGAACGAGGCTAGGGTCATCATGGACTTAAGATTGAGGAAGTTGTTTTGACCTCCATGGATTTTCTTTCGCTTCGCCACGGGCCTCAAAGACAAACATCTTAGGACTTCGATCAATATATATTCGCTTATTTTAAGTCTTTCATTTTCTTTCAATTCAGGTACCTTCTTTATATTGGGCATTTGCCCATTTCTTTGAAATTTGGGTAACCCTTTGTTTCTTGCCCATCACGAGGCTATCGTTTTTCCTTCTTGTTTGCCTTTTTCTTCTATTAGCTCCTAAGTCCAATCGACCGGCAGCTTTTTCCGTGCTAATTTAAGTGAGTGAATGAAATTATTAAGCTCAAGGGGTGAACAAGGATTAACGATAGGTAGGACATTTTGGCTCTGGGCTATTTGAAAGAAAAATTGCCTAAGTCATCTAAATATTTTAGCTAAGTCAATGAGACCTCGACATAAGAGTGCACACAAGTTCTAGCAAAAGTCTCATGAAGATGTCAATAAACACACAAGAAAGGAATCTGCGTTGATCAAGATACAACGTTTTAGGCTCAAAACTCACCATGTGTGCTCAAATTCAATTCGTCATCCTTATTTACATACGGTCATGCTCAAAACAGAATTCCTAAAACTACTAGCATCATTCAAAACAAAACAAAATACAGGCCAATCAATCCCACCAATTTAAATATGCTAATCGACACACAAAAAATGAAAACGCCTCCCCACTCACATACTTTGCGTTGAGCAAAGTGGGTAAACAAGGAGGGAAAACAAACAACAAACAACGAAACGACATGAGCAAGGTAGGCAGTCCCCCCCCCCCTTCACACACTTTGCCTTGGGCAAAGTGGGTCAGAGTGGGGACCAACTCTCTTAGCTCAAACAAACAAAAAATAGACGCAACCCCCCTCCACTCACACACTTTGCCTTTGAGCAAAGTGGGTGAGGAAAGGGGGTTGACCACCAAAAAAAAAACAGAAAAAGGGAGGAAAAAAGGTGGGTGGTCGGATACCGAATCCAAATGTGGGCAAAGTAGTAAGCAAGTAAGGGGCGTCATGGGTAGCTTTCATCTATTCCTCCATCCTGGTCAAGCGGGATTTTATGTCCTCATCTTGCTCACCTCGATTATGATCATAAACTGTCCCTGTATATATACCAAAACAAAACCACACGTAAAACGAAAGCAAAGCCAAATAAAAAAACAACAAATAAATCAAATAAAATACCAGTTGCCTCCCCGCGGTCGCCTTGTTACCGCTGTGGTTCGACCGGACTTTTTATTACTCTTCACCGCTCGGGGCTTGACTGATACAGCCTCGGATCTATCTCGTGATGCCCATAGTAAGTCTTCGACGTCCATCGACCTGAAGGTCTTTCTTGTCTTCGTGTCTCGTGACCCGACACCCATTCGGAAATTGAGTTTGACTTCATATGGTCCGCACCACTTGCTTGTTAACTCGCCCGACATCAATTTGAATCGAGACCGTATAAAAGCACCAATCGCCTTCGCTCGAATGCCTTGTCTTTGATAAGACGTCGTGTGCCTTCTTTAATCTTTCTTTGTACGAACAAGATTGTCATAGCCCTCAGCCTTATCTCCTCTAGCTCACTCAAGTTGAAGTTTTCTAGCTTGGCCATCACGGTCCCAATCAAAGTTGAGCTTGTTTACTGCCCAAAATGCTTTATGCTCTAGTTCTACTGGTAAGTGACACATCTTGCCGAACACAATTCGATATGGTGACATGCCCAAGGGGGTCTTGTATGCAGTTCTGTATGCCCATAGCGCGTCGTCAAGACGAGTGCTCCAGTCCTTACCTGTAGGTCCCACTACCTTCCTCAATATGGTCTTAATGATTCTGTTGGACAAATCCGCTTGCCCATTAGCCTGCGGATGGTAGGCTGTAGTTACCCGATGGGTTACACCGTATTTCTCGAACAATTTGGCGATAGTAGTGTTGCAAAAATGGGTTCCTCGATCGCCGATAATTGCCTTGGGCACGCGAACCCGTCAATATATTAGCTTTGAGAAAATCCAAACCACCTTTGAGTCATTGGTGGCACTTGCTCGCCTCAACCCATTTTGAAACATAGTCTCATCGCCGCCAGGATATATGCGTTGCCTCTTGAGCTTGGTAATGGTCCCATAAAGTCCATCCCATACATCAAAGATTTCGATGGGAGGATAGGTATCATGGGCATCTCATTTCTCCTCGTGATATTTCCATCCCGCCGACACCTTGCTTACATAGCTCATAAGCATCCTTGAATATCGTGGGCCGAAGAATCATACTGCTCAACACCTTCCTCGCTGCTCTCTTGTGCCCAAAGTGACCTCCACATTCTTTTGAACGACAAGGATCTAGATGTCTTTGATCTCATTTTCGGCACACACCGTCGCAGACTTGGTCAAGACACTTCCTCCATAAGTAGGATCATCCCATATGTAGGCACGATACCGCTTGATCTTATTTCTTCGATATGTAGTGAGCCCAATAGGGAGTTCTCGGTGGTTTTGTAATTCACCACATCCGCATACCATGGTTCGAAATCCGTCACGCCTCGAACGACGATAAATGTTCTTCAGGAAGGTCTCCAATAGGCATGTGGTCTTCCCTTCAAGATTCTACTCAGTGGTCGGCCACAAGGTTTTGTGCTCCTCTTGTCTTTGATTTCTACATCGAACTCTTGCAAGCAAGATCCATCCGATCATCGTGGCTTTGACCTTCGCCATCGTGTATCTCATGTGATCGGTGTAGACGATTGTCTTGGCCCCGATTAGGTATGATCGAAATTTTCAAAGGCAAAGACGACCGCCAAGAGTTCTTTCTCGGTTGTCAGTAGTTGCATTGGGCAGCATTGAGAGTTCTCGAGGCATAGTATATAGCATGACTTTCCTTTCCTCTTCGTTGTCCCAAGACGGCCCCACAACAGCACCGCCAGCATCGCACACAACTTCAAACGGCACGCCCAATCGAAAATGGATGATCGTGTTGAGATCAGTTGTTCTTCGAGTATCAAAAGCCATCTTGCACTCTTCATGAATTCCCATGGTACATCATTTCGAGCAATCGTGTCATGGGTGGGCGATCTTCAAGTCCTTCACAAATCTTTCAGAGAACCCAAGTGCCCAAGGAAACCTCGACTTGCTTTCATCGTCGGATAGGCAATTTGGAGATGATCTCTACTTTAGCTTTATCCACTTCTATCCTCTTCGATACTACGTGCCCAAGAACAATCCCTTCTTGTACCATGAAACGACATTTCATAATTGAGAATCAAATTCTTTTCGACACATCTCTCAGGACTACCTCCAAATTGCCAACACTCTTCGAATGATTCCCGTAGACGGTAAAGTCATCCATAAAGACCTCGATGCACTTCTCCAATAGTCCAGAAGATGCTCATCATACATCGCTGAAATGTCCCCGGGTATTACATGTCGAAAGACATTCTTCTCAGAGGCAAATGTCCCGAATGGGCATGTGAAAGTGGTTTTATTCTCGATCACCTGGGCAACCCAGATCCGCATGTAGCCCAGTATCCGCTTAGAAAACAAAGAACTTGTTTCCACTAACCTTCCAAAGATCTCGCCAATGAAAGGTAATGGAAGTGATCTTTCGGTTACCGTGTTGAGCTTTGATAGTCAATACACATTCTCCAACCTGCTTGGAGTCTCGCTTGATCGCCTCCTTTCGCTTTTCACCACCCGAATGCTCGACTTCTTGGGCACGACGTAATCGGCTGACCCATTTACTATCTCGACACGGATATATGATGCCCAAGTCGAGAAGCTTCAAAATCTCCTTCATGACTACCTCATTCATAGCCGGGTTTAACTTCCTTTGTTGATCGCGCATCGGTTTGGCTTCTTCTTCCATCAAAATATTGTGAACGCATATGGACGGGCTGATGCCCTCGATGTCGGCCAATGTCCATCCAATAGCTTCCTCAGATTGCCCAACAACATTCTTCACAGCCTCTTGATTCGACTAAATTTAGCATTAATGATCACGCAAGGTGTCGTCTTCCCTAAAAAATATATACATCAAATGGTGATGAATAGTCTTTAGCTCGAGTTTGGGAGCTCTCGGGAGGATGGAACAAGCTTTTCCTCTTCCTTCGCCTTGGGCATGTTTTGGTATATTGACCACTGAGTCCCCTGCTCGCCTCCGCAAATAAAGCAGGCCTCGACATTGTCCATAAGTTGTTTCTTCGTGAGCGCCTTCCTCCTTAAGCCCACTTTGAATGGTCGCATCCGAGGATCTTGCAAACCTATCTCGGCGTGATGTCTCCCACCACGGGTTCAATGTGATCAATGAATTCCACGACTTCAATATCAATCGGATGCTCCATGGCCTTGAAGATGTTGAAGGTCACCGCCTCGCAATAATTCACAAGATAACTTGCCCGTGTCACAATCAATCCCGGTCCCGGCCGTCTTCATGAATGGTCGCCCAATAACATAATCGAGGATTTGTTACCCATCGTGCCCATATCCGTAACGTAGAAGTCCGCGGAAATATGAGTTCCTCCACTTTCGACCAATACGCTTCGATGATTCCTTTCGGATGACGCTGGATCCGCTCGCTAATCGATAACCACCGTCGTGGCTTCGTGGTTCCCACTTTTAATTCATCAACATCGACAAGGGCATGACGCTTATAGATGCCCCCAATCCAACATGGCCCTTTCGATCCTCGACGCTTATTACGCAGGAATGAAAACATCCCTAGATCTCCACACTTTCGGCATTTCACCGCAGGATCGTGGATACATTTTCTCCCACTTGAATTTTGCATCATCTTTGATTTCACCTTTCTCGTATAATTCTTTCATGAACTTTGCCCACTTCGCATCGTGCCCGGGAGCAAGAATGAGAGGTATATTAATTTCCACCTTCGAAATACGCGATACATCTCACTCATTTCTTCATCTCTCGCGGTTCTCGCCAATCTGCTAGAAAGGAGGTAAACCCAGGATTAGGTTTGACATAGGTCGCTCAATGACCCGCTTCTTTTTCCATCTTTTTCGGGCAATTCCACATGATCATCGCTGCCTCGATCAATGTGATCCGTGAGATCTTCCACTCGTGTATGACCGCATCGCCTTTAGGCATGAAAACTTTTTCGCGCTTCTTCCCGCCCGGCATACAAGATTCATTGGTTTAGCCTGCTTACCTCACTTGTGGAGGTAAATTCCCTCGCTTCTTCTCAAGACGCGTTACTACGTCGTCAATTGGGAAACTTGTCCCAAGGCTCGGAGGCTCCCCTGTCTCGACCTTGAATTTCTCGCTCTCTTGTTGAGCCTTCACATTCTCTCGTGCCATAGTATGCACAAGTTCGCCAACGATGGCCCACCGCTATGGTCACGTGATTATTCATGCATCGTTGTTGTTGTTGTCTGCCCTCCGCATCATTGTTGTTGTCCTCGCCTCGCCGGGTTGTTAGACCACCTAAAATTTTCATGGTTCCTCCATCCCTGGTTGTAGGTCCGAGTTTGATCATATCTCCTCCGTCAGATTGCCCATTCCCATTTCGACCCATTGCATCGACCTCTTCTTCTTCTTCAAAAAGGGCATCGATCCGTGTGATGTGTCACACCAGCAGATTTGACAAACTTTAGCTTTCTTTTGCCTCGCCCCGTGTTGGTTATGAACTTGTCGAATAGGTTACAAAGCTTATCCAGCTGGTCTCCATGGTGAAGAAGTAGCGGCTCGCTTCGAACTTCTCCTCCTTCGCCTCGTTTTCTTGCCATCTCGCCCAACAGCTTAAAGGCCTCACCGAACTTTATTCATTATTGATCCTCCACAAGTCGCATTCACCCAAATTTTCTCGTTGCCTTTAACCCGCCATGAAATATCGATTAGATCATGGTCTAGAATTTGATGTTGAGGCATTTCGCTCGCACTGCTTAAACCTTCCCCAAGAATCATAAAAGGTCTCCCGCGCCCATTTTGATGTCGCTATCCTTTCCTCATATTCGAACGCGGGCGGGAAAGTACTTTCGAGGAACTTCGTGAAGTTGTGCCCACGTGGTCACACTTCCAACGGGTAAGGTGTGAGCCATTCTCTTGCCCAATCATGCGTAGAAAAGGGAACGACACTAATCTCACATACTCTCCAAGGTTTTCATTGGCGTGGATAGTCCCACACGCCATCTCAAGTCTTGTAATGTTTTTGTGATCCTCCCGCATGTCATCAATCGGGAGGATTTGGATGAAGGAATGCTTCATCTCCTAGTCGCCATCGATCGCGGGCAAAGTGATGCTCGTTGGTCTCGTGTTCGTTGTTAGGAACACCATTTCTCAATGTCCGCCTACTTGCGGTTGTTCACCCATCGACACCTCCGGGTTTTTTTCTCGGTCAGCACTCGCCGCTTGTCGTGCCTCCGCATTATCGCCTCCTCCGCTTATGCGCTTTTCGATCTCGTGATCGTATACGCTTCTCCGCTCTCTCCCGCAAGGTTAGGTCGAGCATACAATAAAGAAAGCAATATAAACACAAGAAATAGAGATTACTACTAGAATGCGAACTTCCCTAAGAACGGCGCCAATTTTGACACGCTATCGCTTAGCCCTCAAAATAAATTTATAACCTATTGCCCATCACAAGGCGTAGCCAGCGATAAGTATAGGGTCGATCCCACGAGGAGTTGGTGTAGCAATCTCGATATCACGATGTCACTTAAAAGGAATGAGAGTGGTGTAATTATCTTGATCACTATAGGAAAGACTAAAGTAACCTGAAACGAACTCAAAGGAAGAATCAAATAATAAAACGAGTCCGCTTGGGCAACAACTTGGTGAAGACGATTAACACTCGGTCATAGGTGCAAAGATTTTCACTACATGACACGCATCAACCTAAGTTATAAGAGATATACGCCGCGACCCCATTGTCACGCACGCCACGCCCACGACGCATCTTCCAAATCTATCCTTTCGTAAAGAAATGCAAGGACACCCTATGCAAACTATCTAACCTGTAATACCCACGCACGAGGACACCTCAAGACATGCAAGCTACAGCAAATAAGTATGATCTGCATGCATCTTAGATCGGGCAAAGGCAATGCTAGACTACTCCAACTCGCCCACACCGTCAGATTATTTGAGGCGCGGGACACCCACACCTTAATCCAATTAGTACTTGCAACCATCCTTACCCACTATGTTATTTGCAACTATCACACCGAGTTAGGTTGTTATATATTGCTCAGACCTAATGCCGGAACACATGCATGCAGATCGTAATACCCTACTTAGACCTCTCGAGTTATATTAATCATGCTTCACTTCGTTATGCCCAAACCGTAATAAAGACTTAGCTAGACATAAAATAAACAAACATGCAATGCTTAATCGAGATCATCATGAAACGGAAACAACTTACTATTACTTGATTGAAATAAACGGCGAGCCCAAAGTGCCGCCGCAAAACATACAAAAAGCCAATATAAAAGTGTTTGCCCCGAAGGGTCTTAATGTATATGGTGGTGATGATAAATCTGATGCTAAGAAGTGAGAGCGAGGGACAAGAAGATAAATCTATGATACACACAAGTCGCGCATTCATCCCCTATATATAAGCCGAGAGAGATCGGTGACGGTTATGGCCCAATTTGGATAAACTTAGGGTTTCCTTGTTGATCAGATTGTTTCCTCGCCTGCACGGATTTGAGGCGATCTCTCCCGATTTCACGGGATTCGCATCAAGACGCACCTTTTTCGAATTTTGCGAGATTCATCCCGATCTCGCGATCCCGCCCATCACCTCTCTCTCGTATTCTCTTGCCTCCTTCTTCCTTCTCGGTCTCGCGCTTCTTTACTTGCGCTGCCCATCGCCTAGCCTCCTGAGACGAATTGCCCATTTCCACCCCGCCGCCTCGCAGACCATTGTGTCCTCCCAGACACAAAACACAACAAGAAAGACACAAAAGACTTATCTAGACCTAGACAAGACACAGAAAAAGAGCACAAAAGTTGGGCTCGTCACATATTAGTTCGTAGTTCTAAAAAAAGTTAGAGTTCTCATTTGAATCACTATATATATAAGATGATAACTAAGAACTAATCCCCACCTTAGATTTCATCTCATCTAACGGATTATATTAAGTCATGCTTAAAAATGAGTTTTACTATTTTTATACCGTTTTATGGTTGTAAATGCGTTAGGGGCACCAAGGTCATTTTAAATATTCATCATATCCCTAATTTTTCGCATTCTCTCTTTACAATTCGATTTTTTTTTTCTGAAAATAGTAGTTGTGCAATATTGTAATGATTAATGTGCATAAGATCGTTAGTAGTTATGCGAAACGAAATATGAACTAAGAATCAAACTTATAAAATTGAGAATTATTATATGAATAATAATTAATGTAAAAATAAAATTTATAAAACTGCCTTAAAATAAAGATCATAGATAAGAATTTAGCAATGCAAATCCCTCAATTCATGAGTGAGAAAATAACTAATAGATATACAACTATGATTATTCTTGTGATTTGGGTAATATGCATAATTATATAGTAGTTGTGCATAAGATAGTAGTTGCGCTAATAAATGGATTAATATGCATACCGTTCCGATTATTGTGTTTTGTGTGCTACATTATTATGCAAAGACTAGAACTCTTTTGTGCTATCAGAATGAAAGATGTGCTAAACTAATATATTTAGCATATGTGCTACTAATAGATGAAATATGTGCTAAACTAACATGTGCAATATAGTAATTCAGATTGTGCAATACAAATATGAAAGATGTGTTACTATTCCTATTTTCGCACATTAAGGAGCTTTCTCACCATAACTAACCCTTATATATATATATATATATATATATATATAGGGGTTGAATCTTGAGAACTCATCTTTTTGAGAATTGAGAACCATGATAAGACGTTGAAGATAACGCAAAACAAGAGAAAGTTGTGCATAACTAAAAGTTTCTAAAATTGTTGCACAACAAAATAATTTTAGAAAGTTTTCGTTATGCACAACTTTATACCGCCTTGTGCATCATCTTCAACGCCTTATGCATGGTTCGCAGAGTTCTAGAAAAGACGTGGTTCTCATTTGATCCACCTATATATATATATATATATATATATATATATATATATATATTCAAATGAGAACTACTTATATCCTAAAACTAAGAACCAAATGAATTTGCAAGAAAGTTGATGAATCCGTTGAGAAGTTATTGAACTCCAAAATTCAAAAAAATTTAACCGGGTTCAAATCCCATGATGAGCGAAAATTCTATTTTTTTGAATTCAAAAAAGCTCATAATTTGTTTTAGGTAAGAAAGCCCACCTCGAGAACTTATAATTCTTATGTCACTAGTTTACTTTCCGTTTCCTTTCTCCTTCGAAATGACCTTATCAATGTGAGAAATGAGATTTAGTACCGATAAATGCGATTTTACTGCTTATTGATGATATATCAAGATGAAATAGATCTATTAAATGCGCTTATATCTTCGATCTTTATGCTTTTAGCTATTTTTGGAAGATATCGCCTTGGGGTTTCTCTTGGTGTTTTGTAGGCTTTTCGCGTGATAATCGACGATAATGTAAAGATGTAACCAAAGATGAAGAAATGGATATGAAAAATATGGATGTGAAAAGTATACAATGTTAAATAGCATCTCGATAGGAGTCCATAGGCGCAAACGGATCGCACTGAGTTCGGACGAGAGAACGGAGCAAAACAAGTGAAGTCGCGCAGGAGCAAGCGATCGAGCTCATGCCGCGAGAAATCGTCCGTAACGCCTGTAAGCTCGCGACCGAGCTCAGGGTCGTGAGCCCGCCGCGAGGCAACGCGGCTGGACACAAAATTAGGTTTTTCCTCCACCTATATATATCCCTGCTTGCTCCCGCGCCCAACCTTCCACACCACGTTTTTGACCTTTTCTCGCTTTTTCATTGTTCTTCATTTATTTTCGCTTAGCTTTGATTCGATTCATTCTAGTGTTAGTTTTCCATCATTCTCGCATTAGTTCTACGCATTGTTATCGATTTGGAACGTCGTCCGAACGAATTGCATCGCTTTTCCTGCTTTCCGCTGAAGTTGGGATTCAACCAACGATTGTTCTTCAAACGCCACCCAACGGGTTTTTATCAATTTAATTTTCGCTTTTATGATTATTTCGTATTTTATTCCGCTAATTATGTCTGGCTAATTTCTGCTCTAATCCTAGGGTTTGTATGATTCTATCCTATATGTTGTGATTCCTACTATTGTTATTTACCTTCCGTGCATCGATTCATGATTCTGGTGCTTAATTATACGTGTTGATTTCGATCAATCTCGATGCATATCATAGTTGCCGCTAATTACGTAACAGCTTTTAATTGTCAATCGATCTCGAATGCATGATACGGATAAGCCTCGAGTCGTGAGTCAGATAGGAACATTCGTGAGGAAGCATATTCTTTGTGATCCTTTCGAGTTGCTTATTTTCCTGTAGACGAATGTGAATAGGGAAAATTAGTAATCAACTGTCACAATTGTCGAATCAAGTTGTTGGCTACATATGTGATCTTCCATCGTGTCCGGATTAAAACGTTAATAATAAGCAGTGATAAACATCGCTAGGATAGGATTAGTGCATTCCTGTGGTTAGTCTTTATCTCTTATATTCATATTTGGGTATTTATCGCTTTAGTTTATTTTCTAGTTATCACCTTTGCTTGATTTGATATCCAAGCCTTTAAACCTTTCAAACCATATTCGTTGTTTGGATAATGACGGCGATTAGAGAGTTAGCTTCGTGTTTTCGCAAGATTACAATCCCTCGGATACGATATCGCTTACCTTATACTTATGCTTTTGTGTTAGAAAAGTGAGCGATCAAGTACATCACTACGCTTTTCTCGAAAAATCATCGATTCAAACAACTGACTCACTAACATCAATCCTTTTAACGTTAAGGATTCTATTATCATACTTAATCACTATTATTATCGTCGCGTCTCGAAGAGATATAATATTACATCCTTTCATTCTTTCCTTTAGTGAACATCATTCTCGTGAACGCATTTAACCTTAATTTCATAACTATCTTCGTCACAGACTATCTTTACTTTCTATCTTACATATATACTCAAATTCTAACGTATTAATAATTATACTCCCATAAGTCTCAACTTTTCACATTAACAATCAATCATGCTTGATATACATATATGTGAACTTATCTTAAGCGTAATACCTTATATTTCCAAGTCTTACGTCACTTTAACAAATTTTTCAACGTAACCATATTATACCTCATCTTAAAAATCCCATAAATCCATAACATACTTTAAACATATTTTTGGTTCCAAATATGTGATCACATGTGATAAAATAATTTTGGAACTTTATCCTTTTCTTTTTCATATTTTCGGTCCTTTTCTTTTTATTTTCCCAATTTATCCAATAAATTCTTATAACTTCACATATCATACTATATTATCATAGGATCCATACTATCACATATCATGAGACATAGAAAATTTAACATCATAGTTTTCATGTCATACTTTTGAAAATTTAAATAATTACACAAATATTTTCAAAAATTCTAATTATTTCATATAACACATTATTATCATCATATATCCATAATATGCCATAATATTCATCATACACAACTTGTACATCAATATTTCATGCTTGATCTTTTTCGAAATCATCATGTCATATTATTCCATATTTTTTCAAAAATTATGATTTAATTCATACATACTTAAATATTACTAACTATCATCAATCTATGCTTAAAATAACAATTAAAATTCATGTTCATCAACATATGATTCATATGTAATTTCGATTTGTATGAGAATATTTATAACATGCTTAACTTTGTACTAATCTTATAATATCGTAGCCTTGAAATTCCCATATCGATAATATAATCACAAGTATGTTGAAAGCGTATTTATACCTACCGGGTTGTTCTGGTTACTTTCAGGTAGGGGTGACTAACCGGGTTTCAGATATCGGGTATTACCCGACCCGACCCGACCCGATCGGGTAATTGGGTACCCGATAACCGCTTTTTATCGGTTATCGGGTCGGTACCGGGTAGTTCGTGTCTAAAAAAATCGGGTCTCGGGTATACCCGATTATCCGACGGGTATACCCGAATACCCACATTTAATAAATCATATGCATTGTTTCTTGTGAAAGGTTTGTACATGAGCTGTGATTTTTCACGTGGAGAGGTAGAGAGCTACTTGCTTCTGCAAGCTTCTGCAACATCACCTACCCCACCCCTTTTTCCATGGGATGTGACAATTAATGAGTTGTCATCCAATTTTTTTCTCATTTCTTCAACACTTTCGTTCTCTTTCTTCTTGTTAGTCTTAAATTCATTTAATTTTTTGCAACCACTCCTTCGGTCCTTCTTTATCTTCTGGCTGGGCGTCCCTTTTCATTTCTCTCACTCCAACAATTATTCATTAATTTATTTATTTCTTTCAAATATCTCATTCTTCATCTTCTTCCCAGGCGCTCCTCTTTCTTCTTTCTTCTATTTCTAGTCAAGTAATTTCGACCTAGAGCATGTCCACTCCTCCGCCTGCTCTCTCTTCCCACCCAATCGATTTAAAATGATCACTTTTTCCCTACATGTTGCGGTCATTGAAGAACCCTCAAAAACGGGATGACGGATTTCGGTGATTTCGATCTTGTTGCCGATTTGTCGCAAACGGAATTGAAACAACTAAAAAAAAAAAGAACGGTGGTACCGAGGAATCTGGAATTGGTAGTTGAAAATTTAACACCGATCCGCTACCCGAGACGGTATTGTGGCACCCGACTAAGCAAAACGGGTCGAGATCGGGTATTAGTTTTGGTAAAATCGGATCGGCACCGACCTGCATCGATTAGTCAGCCCTACTTTCAGGTTGCTTTTGGTTGAGAACAAAAGACCTTGGTTGTTGGAATTGTTGTGGTGGCTGAAATGCCTGCATTGCCCTTAATGGCTGAACTTGTTGTGGTTGATTTGGTCTACCTATTATCCCTTGTCCTTGTTGTGGGCAATCCCTCGCAAAGTATCCTTGTTGGCCACACCTAAAACAATTAACACGCCCACTGACAAGTGCAGCAGTCGCTTATGGCATCGTGGACATTGAGGGCCGCTTAGTTGTCATTGGGTATTTCCACCTTGCCCATAAGTCATTTGACGATTTTGTCCTTGTCCTGGGGCCCATTGTTGCCTTTGATTACCTTGCCATGGCCTCTTTTCATCCTGGTTATAGTAATTGCCCTTAGGATTTTCCTCTCATTTTCTCTTTCCTTTATCCACTTGGGCTAGTGCCGGTTTATCTTCCGGTAGTGCTTCTTCTATATCCAAGGCTCTACTTAGAGCCTCGACATAGGTCATTGTCCCATGACTGGCAAGAGACATCTTAATCTCATGTCTTAATCCAGATCTAAATTTATCAGCCATCTTTTCATCAGTGTCGACTTGATGTGGAGCAAACCTTGCCATGTTACAGAATACTCGATCGTACTCTGTCACTAACCTATTTCCTTGTTTAAGATTGAAAAATTCAATCTCTTGTTTCTTTCTATAGCTTTTTTGGATGTATTTATCATATAACATTACCTTAAAATCTTCCCAAGTAAATTCCTCCATTTGTTCAACAGTCATAATTTTCCTTCTAGTTTCCACCAGAAATCGGCTGAACCCGTCAATTGAAAAGTAACACAAGAGAGTCGTTCCTGATTTGTACAATGCAAGAATTGAAAATTGCTCTATTGCTCTTACCCAAAGTTCAGATTCATCTGAGTTCCAGCCCATTAAACGCGGGCGGTTTTGTTTGAAAGAGTTCCTCTACTTAACGGCGAGTGCGTGGTGGTGTTTCATGCTCGGGTTGTGGATTTCTTCATTCCTCCCACGCCTCGCATCTCTTTTAGAGGCATTCTTAATGTTTTAAACAAAACAATCGTTAATTAATACTTAGCTTATAACCTTATTATTATGAACGTGGAATGACAAACATATCATACGCCAGATACCATTCCATAAAAGCTATGTAACATCATGTATCATCAAAATGCCTCAACGAGGACTTTTTCATACATTAGTTTTATAACGATTGGTCTTTTCAACTAACCAAGTACATAGCGTGATGTCCTATTTACACCAAAATTTTAACACTACTAAACATATTAACTATAAGATATTACTACATTTATTCTAACTATACTACCTACTATTTACACATAAGTCTCACTCCATCTTAGTATTCTATGCCACCGAGGGCCCCTTGTCAGAATCGTTCTCTTTGCTCGGAAATGTACCTGTCTCCAGATACGTTTTTGCCTCTTTTATAAGACGATCTAAATCTTTTAAAGAGCGATCAAAATCCTTTAAAGAGTCGGGTTGCTCTTGTCTCCATGTGGTAGCTCTTGTCTCCATGTGGGGTTGTGATGGCAGTGGTAGCTCTTCCAATCCTCTAGAACGATAAGATCCTGTTTCTTAGCCATTCTCATCTTTTTCAGGTACAAACAATGGAACATATCTTGGGGCGGTTCTTGAAACTTATCGGTACAACCATTCCTTTATCTTATTATGCTGTTAATCTAACTTAGGAAAAGATCGATCCCATGGGTGCTATTCCATACACGTCAGATGTATACTGAAATGGCCGACAACTCGTAACCGCCGTAACCTCTCGAATTTTCTTTATAGTAGACATACTCTCTTGATATTTCTCTTCTGTCGGCAAACGGCGAATAAGCCATTGGATTCCATCCAGATCTGTTACTCCATGAGTGTGAGCATCTATCCAAAGGCGCCAGAACTCCACCAAGAATCGTCCTAAGTCGGTGCCTAGTTTATAGTAAAAGAGTCGATATTCCCTTGTGAGCTCTAGGTCTCAGAGATATGTGATCGACTTTTACCCGTAATACTCCCATTTCCTGCCATCTGAAAACAGATAGTTCTAGGTAAGTCATACTTAGACTTTAAGAACAATAGAGAAAACTTAAACCATAAGGATTTCTTAAAAACTAAACTCCTTAAAACATAAACTTGTAAACACCTTTCATCATAAGCTCATAGACATTTATCTTATTCTTCACCTATCCTTCTATACTCTAATTCGTTTATCGTTCTATATTAATTTGTGTAAGCACTTGTCGATTTTAAAATTCCATCGCGTAGAATCTTAAATGAAGAAACTATGCCCATGTCGCGAGTGATATTCGTTTATTGAAGCTTTCATTCCTCCATGTGGCATTCCAATTCACGTTCGTCAAATCGTACTTAAAAGCGTTCTATGTTCTCAAGTTCTCGTGGTTCATCAAGCACTACGGCATAGATAGTAGAAAATTTTATGATCACGCTCAATCTAAGTTCTTGTGAAACTTAGAGCACGCCCACGCTCTTTGGAAATCAAAACAAATTTCACAATTCGACTTCGCTTCATAAACATCATCAGATTCATACTTTCCGACATATAACTCTATATATGCCCATCATCAATACTCACATACCAACCGGTATGAGCTTTAATTCCTTCAACAAACAAAATAATCACATACCAACCGGTATGAGCTTTAACTTCTTCATCACAAACAAACCACTTGTTTGTCTTATCATCAATGAATTATCAAAATTCAAAGTTATTCACTTTTTCTTTCAACGGCATGTCCATTCCTTATTCAAAACATTTATCACTGAATTTCCTCAAATGTAACATAAACTTTTCAAAACTTTTAAACCATACCTCTCATTCGAAACAATGTAAACAACTTTTCCTCGCTGGTCGAGCTGCTATGAACCTGAGCGCTGAGCGTGATGATCGCTTCATAAAAGTCTAGTGATTCAAGCCGACTTTTGATAGAAAGAATATTTTGGTTCAAAACAAACGAACCGCCTCGATACCACTGTCACGGCCCAGCTCGCTAATCCCAAAGACCACCTTACCTGACCGCGACTGGGTTTCGATTAAGTAATATAAAAGAATAAGGTTTTCAACTCATTTCATCTATGAAGAAATATGGATGTTTCCAAGCATAAACGAGATTAAGGATGGAGCAAAATAACTTATATAAAGAGTTGATTAAAAGTTTGACAAACAAGAACTTTACAAAGTTTCAACAGATATTCAAGAACTTAACATAGTAATAGAATTTAAAAGAGTCTCAAGAGTTTGGCAATGAATAAACGTGCGAGACATGCATATGAAGATGCATTCTCAAGGCGAACCAAAGATGCTTCACGCCACGCTGACAAAATGATTTCGCCAACTCCCGCCTCGTTTATCATCACCAACTCGCACATTTAAAAATAAACATGCAGGTCGAGTAAAAGTACTCAATGGACACATGCCGAAAATATTTTTACTTTTCCTTTACGAAATATCAGATCGCCTCATCACAAGAAGACACAAGGGTTTTATTTGAAAAGGCATTGTTTTTACTAAAACATTTTCACTATTTTCTCAAGATCGACCGGGTCACCATTTTCTCATCACGATATTCCAAGCTCACATGGATAATGCATCGTGAGGAGACCTCCTTCACCCGGACGCATCGATCGACCGTCCAATGGCTCGTAGGCTAAGTGTACACAATCCTAACTAGTCTCTCGCTAGTAGGATCTCGAATTAATCTTTCCGCTGGCTGTGCCAACCCGAATGGATATATATAAAACATAAAAAATTAGCGCATAATATCGTATCTCAACATTTGCAGAATAAGAAAAGCAGTAAAGTAAACTTTTGTAAAACTCATTTTCCATGAAAGCTCATAATTTGTTTTAGGTAAGAAAGCCCACCTCGAGAACTTATAATTCTTATGTCACTAGTTTACTTTCCGTTTCCTTTCTCCTTCGAGCCGGACCTTATCAATGTGAGAAACGAGATTTAGTACATCACTACGCTTTTCTGAAAAATCATCGATTCGAAACAACAGACTCACTAACATCAATCCTTTTAACGTTAAGGATTCTATTATCATACTTAACCACTATTATATTCGTCACGCCTCGAAGAGATATAATATTCCATCCTTTCATTCTTTCCTTTAGTTCACATCATTCCGCGTAACGTACGAACCTTAATTTCATAACTATCTTAGTCGCGTACTATCTTTACTTTCTATCTTACATATATACTCAAATTCTAACGTATTAATAATTATACTCCCATAAGTCTCAACTTTTCACATTAACAATCAATCATGCTTGATATACACATATGTGAACTTATCTTAAGCGTAATACCCTTATATTTCCAAGTCTTACGTCACTTTAACAATTTTTTCAACGTAACCATATTATACCTCATCTTAAAAATCCCTAAATCCGTAACATACTTTAAACATATTTTTGGGTCCAAATATGTGATCACATGTGATAAAATAATTTTTTCCTTTTCTTTTTCATATTTTCGGTCATTTTCTTTTTATTTTCCAAATTTATCCAATAAATTCTTATAACTTCACATATCATACTATATTATCATAGGATCCATACTATCACATATCATGAGACATAGAAAAATTTAACATCATAGCTATTCATGTCATACTTTTTGAAAATTTAAATAATTACACAAATATTTTCAAAAATTCTAATTAATTCATATAACACATTATTATCATCATATATCCATAATATGCCATAATATTCATCATACACAACTTGTACATCAATATTTCATGCTTGGTCTTTTTCGAAATCATCATGTCATATTATTCTATATTTTTCCAAAAATTATGATTTAATTCATACATACTTAAATATTACTAACTATCATCAATCTATGCTTAAAATAACAATTAAAATTCATGTTCATCAACATATGATTCATATGTAATTTCGATTTTTATGAGAATATTTATAACATGCTTAACTTTGTACTAAAATCATAATTCATGCTTTCAAACGTCATATAAACATATTTAATAAACAACTTAAACATATAGCATATATTTCTTATATGTCACATAATTTTAGAAAGCATGTAACTCAACATATCATGCATGAATTTCTAATATTTTTGCATATAATAAGAGGTTGTATGATTTCTAACCTTTTGATCGGTTTTGATCGACGTCGGCAGCGTTTTTCTTTCTAGGGTAGAATATAATTTTGGAGAACACTTCCTACCTTTTTCTCTCTATTTTTCTCTTATTTTTCTGTTATATGGTTATGAGAGGGGTGAGCTCCTATTTATAGAATTTATAAAGTGTATTAATCATGACTTTATAAAATATCTTAGCATAAAAAATACAACTCATACCTTATCACCTAGAATTTTCGGCCATCCCTACTTGCATATGAGATAATTATTTTATCTTATCCTATAGTTTATTTAAGTAAAAGTCAACCTTATCAAGATTAGATTTTCAAAGAGTTCCAAAATTATTTCTAACCTAATTTATTCAAAGTTTTCGGCTATATACCTCCAAAATAATACTTCCACTTGTAATTTTAATCATTCTTCTTATCTTATCACCAAAAATATCTTTGCATCATAATCAAATAATTTAATGTCACAAAGATATGAAAAATATCATCTTTTCACACTATACATGAATTTTCAGTACTTATGCATAAATCATGCTACAAATTTTATTTTCTTCCAATCAATAGCTATGTGACATAATATAGATCATAGATGATAGAATAAATCGTATGAAAAATAATTAAGGACAATACCATATACTATAGCCAAATTTTCGAACACATTTAATAAATAAGGATAAATAATCAAATCTTCACTCTTTTAATAACTAATGTTATTTTAATGAAGAATTACATAAAATAATGCTCTCAGATCATAAAATAAATTCCTTGAACAATTCTAGCATAATTCCTATTTTTTCTAAAACTGTGGTTTGGTATTTAACTAAGAATTTTCTCCAACTCTTGCTTTAGTTCATGAATTTCAAATTTCATAGCAGTTAGAAGATAAGATTGATCTTCAAATCATGATATTTATCAAGATTAAAGCTTCAAGCAATTAAATAAATTATTTGATACAAATATCACATAAAATCATGATTTTTTTTTTCGAAACTACATAAACTAAGGACAAAATTTTATCTCTTATGATGTTTATCACATTACTACACATTTTTATGAGATAAACATTATCTTTTCTTAGTCACAATCTTATCTTATCTTTTAATAAAAATATCATAGCACACTTTATCACAAAAATGTCATTTTCCAACCTTATCATCTATGTGTCATTTTCGAAAATTATGCTCAATCATACAAGATAATTATCTTGTTTATATACAACACAATAAACATAAAACTCATCACATATAATAAAGTGATCTTATACTAGATCACAAATTAATCATATATCCCTTAAATTTTCGAGAATCATGAATAAATAAAGAAAATATTTCTTTTTCTTCCTTAGTATAATATTTGGCTAAATAATATCCCACATATACTTAAAAACATTATTATTTATTATTAAGATTCATTTCATTCGAAAATTTCAAGAGAAATTTCGATTTATTCAAAATTGGCAATTACCGACGTTCATTTTCATTCTCGTCTTCATTGTAAAACTCCTTCTCATTTTCGAAAATTAATACTCAAAAATTCGGGGTATTACAGGTAGTTCCCTCTATAACCAACTCAGAGAGATAAGAGATAATATGATACTCAATCTCATATATTCATCTCATTAATCCTATGGTGGAGATATTTTCAATTTTTTTAATCTGTGGGGTGCTGATTTCACTTTAGTAAGAGTAGAAATTTGTAGTTCAATCTATTGTAGTAAGAGTAGAATCATAATTCAAAAAACATGTATATTGTTAAACAAAATATACATACGGTTGAAAATAGACATGCATAATGTTGAATATAAATATGCATATGAGATTGATTATTCCATACTACTTCTTTCGTTTAGATTGTTTCCTTCTTGCTTCATAATTTGAAAGAAAACAAAGGACTAACAAGAAAGAAAGTAAATAATCAACAAGAAAGTGTGTGTGCAGATTGGAGAAGAGAGAAAGAGATATATGCGAGAATGAAATACTTGCATACATTAAAAATGTATTATTTAGTGTTTATGTGCATATTATCTTTATCGATGTGCAGAATTGTTCGAAATGGTAAATTTATCTTTGAAATATTATACATGTTTCTGTTATAAAGTTTGCAAGTTTCTATTTGATAGTATGCATGTTTTGTTTTGTAGTATGTATGTTTTTGTTTACAAATATACAAGTTTATATTTGCAAATATGCTTGTTTCTGTTTTAATGCATGCAGCTTTTGATAATTGAAATTATATATGAATATGTTTAGATTATATACACAAGATGATGTTGTTGTGTACAAAATATCATATTCAAACAAAACAACATATATATCACATCCAAACCAAACTATTATATATTTTCATCAAGTCTAAGATTCGTAGTTGTATAAGAGTTTATGTGTATAGATTTTCAGTTACCAAGTTGCAGACTATTTAGGGCTTCAAATCTGGGTATTTTGCAGAAGAACTTGGGGAGATGAAGAAGAAAATCGAAGAGACGACGAAGGAAACGAAAAGAAGAAGATGGAAATAAAAGTGAAGATGATGGAGGCGAAGATTTTGAAAAGAGACTGAATAGGAAAAAAAATTAATGTGCAATTTTACCATTTTGCCCTTGATAAAAATAAATAAATAAATAGAAAAATATTTTCATGTGTCATTTATCTAAGCTATCCATATGACTACAATATGTGGTACAAATTTAATAATACATACAACCTAGGGATATGGTGTTGTCATACTACAAGATATTGTAATAGTACTACATACTACCACAATATATATAGGAAGATGTCCAAATGAGAAATCCATTTTTAAAATTATAACTTAGAATTATTTTCAACATTTCGATCATGAAGATCTACAATTAATGCATAGCTTTATTGCATGAATGTTTCACCAGAGTTCGAATACCATGAGAGGTGAAAGTTCCGTTTTTTTAGTGTAGTAACTTTCATGACGAATATAGTGAATTTATAAGTTCAACATGTAATATTTCTCGATTCTCAAGAAAGATTAGGTTCTCATTGTAACTGAAGAGAACCTTAATTTATATGGAGAAATATTTTCAGCACTTTGATCGCGAAGATCTATTGTAAATGAATACTTTGTTCGATGAATGGATCACTTGGGTTCGAATCCAACAAGGGGTGATTTTTTTTAGTTCAATAACTTTCAAGACGAATGCAACAACTTTATACTTCCTATGTAGTTGTCTCATTTCTCAATATAAAAAAATGAAATTCTTCCTTATAGTAAAAACTACAAATTGTGAAAATTGATGGAGTCGTTGTGAAAATTGATGCATTCGTCGTAAAAGTTAATATATCTAAAAAATAGAATTTTTGCTTATCATGAAATTCAAACCCATGTAATGAATTCTTCTAGGAAAGTGATAAATTCATTGTATATCTTCACGATCGAATGGTAAAAATGGTTATAGCATTTTCACTTTAAATAAGGAACTCACTTTAAAAGTGATACAAGAACTAGGAACGAATTGGAACCATTAATATTTATATGATCTATAATTATCGTGAAAATGATCATCATTGTAATGCATAAAACATATTATCATAAAAAGAATAATATTATATAGAATAATAAGTATTATTATATATATAATGGTTTTCTACTTCCCACATTTGGATTTTACAAGATCTCAACTATGTATAAAGTGAGATGATCAAATATCATTTTGTTTTCCTTGGTGTTAGTGGTGTGCACAGTCGCACCATGCGTGTCGAATGATTTGTTCAACAGTATGCCCTTTATGGACACAATGTCTCCTTAGCTCACTCGCAAATAAGGGTCGATCCTCATAGAGTCATATGATGTAAATCTTATCATCATCAGTAACAAACATTTTTGAGTTGTCATATTCTCCAAACTATAATTTACGCAATGATAATTGAAAATGTCAAATAATTAAATAACATGTTTATGGGGTTGATTGATTCGATGCTCTAAACACTTGTTCCTTCATAGATTCTAATAATTTGCATATGATTTCTCAAAATTGCAGGCACTACCAAACGATATTTGAGTGATTGTTACTTCCAAAGTTGGTCACATCAGATAGTTGTGATCGTCAAATAATATTTGAGTGATTCCTACCATTCGTTCGAACTTCATAGATGATCGATCTTAATTTCGTTAGGGAAATAAATGCACGATGAACACAAAGGATTTACGTGGTTCGATCTATGAATAAGATCTACGTCCACGGGGAGGGAGAGAGTATTCGTATATTGATAATATGAGGAGTGTTTATAAAAAGTGTAGCTAACCGATTTCCTCTCATCTAGCCTCTATTTATAAACAATTATATTGACCTAGATCTCGAATCTAAGATTTCCTTTAAGATAGGATCCCGATCATATCTCTTCTCCAATTAGGATTCTCTTAGATATGGCCGAATCTTCTGTGTTCCCACTGGTTTAGGCATCTTCTTGGGCCGAACTCGATGGGCCGAGCTAATATTGTGCCTATTTATATGGACCCGATGTTTGGGCCCGATGGTTGGTCAGATCCTATCACATCCCCCAAAAGACGCAGTAAGTGAGGTCGTGATGGGTTCAGGGTTGTAATTCACCCAGGTTCATGGCGACGGGCGGAGCGCGATCTATTTTGTTGCCGCCGCCTGCCTCGACTCGGCTTGGTCGCTGAGGCTTTCAAGTCGTATGTCACCGTCTCGAATGTCGAGGTGCTTTTACCAAGTCATGTTACTTGGTTTCACCCGCCGAGGCGCAGTTTCACCCGACAAAGCGTTATGTCGAGGTCTTCCGACCGCATCACCGACGGCGGCGCTATGCCGAGGTCTTCGACCGCTTCACCGGACGAGGCGCTATGTCGAGGTCTTGCGACAGCTCACCGACGAGACGTTATGCCGAGGTCTTGTGACTGGCTTCGCCTGACGAGGTGTTATTTGGAGATGACATCGTATTGAGCCAGAACGTGGGATTTTCTGTCGATGTCGAACACGGGATACAGGATTTGCATTTAATGGGCATTAAATGTGGCAGCGGTTGAGTTCCCGATAAAGTATGTATTGGGAGAATATCTTCTTTGATACGCCATTTTCCGTATCACTTATAGCCATATCTGATTTCAAAAATTCCAAAACTTCTGCAAAACTGAAAAGCACTCAACCGTCGCCATTGTTTTCTTGCGTTGTCTTCGCCTTCTTCTTTGATTTCGTATCAAAAACCAGTAAGTTATATTTAATGGCTTCTTCATCTCCTTCTCATTCCGAGGATTCCCACGGCCATGAAGGCCGGTGGTCTCAAAGTGTCATCGTCTCAGAGATTTAGAAGTTTTTACCTTGAGTTGCTTCCCTTCCGCTCAGAGTAGAATTCCCCCTTTCGTGGATTTTGGTAAAGTGTCTTCCATCCCTTCAATGTTAGATGCCTCGTTATAGCGATTTTTCTTCTAAGTATTTCATTCCCGAGTCGGTTGAATTCATTGCTCCTCGTCCGCGGATGTGGCTTGTGCTTCCACTTGGTTTTGTGACGGTTTACAAGGACAACTTTAAAGGTGGTCTTCAGATTCTTTTTCTTCTCGTATGTCGAACTCAACAGATGTTCGGCATACCTCTCGCTCAAATAATGCCCAATTCTTTCCGATCTAACCGGTCTTCGTGTCTATTGCCATCGGCGTAATTTTCCTTTTACCCCGGTCTCGCCCTCGTGTTCTTCCAATTTAAGTTAGCTCGTGGTGGTATTACTTATCACCGTCGCGGGCTTCAAAGTAAAGACAAAGTCGAAAATCTCGAACCGGCGTAAGAAGTTCTCTTCGTTGCCTCGATAACTCTCTCGAGTTTTCGTGAACCGAGAAGTTCGCGGACGCGCCTCGGCGCGAGCCTCGTGGCTTTGAGGAGGTGGTCGATAAGGTCGGCCTCGCTGAGGAAGACTCTCCGAGGCCGAGCTTGTCGCCTCCTGACCGAGCCCTTATGACCCCGCTACCATGGTGGAGCCAGGAGGGGTGAGGCCCTACCTAATAGTTCGCCATATAGTTGCTTTTACTTTATTGTTCGACTTGATGTTTATTTCCTCAGTAGTGAACCCGCTCGAGGAAAGAAGAAAAGGAACTGACCGAGCTCCACCGAGATCCCCACTCGACCGGGCGATCGTCGCCGAGGACCTCCGAGAGGAGGGAGATGTATCAAGTCTCCTTCGCCCGCGCCTCTCAAACGCTTGAAGAGGATAGGCGGCGATCCCCGAGTCCGTGGTTCCCCGATCCAGAGCGAGATCGCCTTGGCTGCAACCCGCACTCGTATTTTTCCCGAGGTAATGTATCCGTTCTCATATAATGTCAAGGAATGCAATTATCGTGTCCCTCCGACCGGTTGGTTTTGCACAGGGATCGAGGCGTGATGCCGAATTGTCGGCATCCGCCCCGCGACGGAGGCGTCCGTCCTCGTGATCGAGTATATGAAAGGCGACGCTGCCCAATTTGACGGAGGGCACGCCACGCCCGGAGTCGGAAGTGGAAGACTCTCCTTGTTCAAGATGTTTGTGAGGCCGGCTAGGTTCTGGATCTCGCCAGAGGGAGGTAGTCGTGGGCGGCCGAGACGGCCAAGACTACCGAGGCGGCAATGGAGGCGAGGGCCAAAGGCGAAGGTCGGTTGGCTTGATGAAGGCCGGAGTGGAGGGAGCCCAACCACGGAGGTCGAGGCGGCGGGCTCGCAAGTGAGGTGCTCCGTGCATTTAGTGAGAGGTTATTCCTTTCCTGGGTTTCTGGGGTGCCCCTGTGTTGCCGAGGTCAATAAGCCAGCTTTGGATGCCATCGACGGTTGCCGAGGATTACCCGTAGTGGATAAGTCCAAATATGGGTATGAGGTGACGGAGGACCACGCTTGTCTGCGGGCCTATTCCAAGGTCCTCGCCCGCCCCGCGACTCGCCTGCGTCGCAGAGCCCGACTTCATCTTCGGTGTTGCCGATCATGAGTCTCGTCTGTGCTTGCTCAGGACCGTGATCCCATGATCGATGCCTTGATGGCCGACCTTACTAAGCGGATCATGGAGGTGACCGCTAGGCTTTGGAGGACGCCGAGGTTCGGAGTCCCCGAGAAGTTCAAGCTTCCCGAACTCGTGAGGAGGTTCAAGCCACCTGCCGAGGAGGTGGCCAAAGAAGTCAAGTCGTGAGGAGTGAGGCCGACGCTCCCAAGTCCAAGAGGTGGTCGAGCTAGCAGTGCCCGAGGCTTAAGCTTCCGGAGGGGTCATTGATCCCTTTTATTTTTGTAGACCATCTTGTAAATACGCCATCATTAAGATGTCGTTTTGACTTGCCTTAAAGCGCTTTAATAAATTGGTTGTTCATCCGAAGAAACTTGTCTTTTTGTTCGCCTTTCTCCGAAATGCCCGATGCTTCCCTCGTGAATCAAATCAAGCTGACGCGGCTCGAGTCGAAAGAGGTGAACTCCTCTATATGAAGGACCAACAGGCCATGTGCATGAGGAGGCTAATATCGCTTAAGGCCGCCCAGAGAGCTGTGACGAACTTCGTGCTCGCTCTGGAGTTGGAGGAGAGGTTCGAGATTGCAAAGGAGAAGGCTAAAATAGTAGCCGAGAGCATTCCAATATGGCGAGGTCATTCGCCGAGGGGGGGATGACCATCCCGAGGTCGAAGCTAAAGTTGTTGAGACCGCCTGCTGCGCGAGGTACGCGCGTGAGTATGGTCGAAACTCCCGGCAATTTCAGAGTGCCCGACCAAAAGACGGAGGCATATATAAGACCGCCATAACTCGCCAACCACAGCTGAGGAATCTGCTCGACCGACACCGAGGCCTCTTCTTCACCGGGCTTCTCCGTCTCACAGACTTCTACCATCGCCTCTGATGTCTCTTCTTCCGAGTGGCAAGCTCAAGAGAGACGCTTATCGCCCAAGAGAGACGTAGGTCCTGGGAGCCGAGGTCGGGTGTCATCAAGAGGCCGAGGTCGACAAGGACCCAGAGGTCGGACCAAGGTGGCTCTCAAAGATAGATCGAGACGAGGTGAGGTAGGATTAGTATGACTAACCGCTGAATCCCAATTTTCTAGTGGATCGCTCACTTTTCCTGCCCCCGGGCCGCCTTCGCCTCGTAATGTGTAAACTTTATACTACGAAATAAGAATAATTCTTCTTCCTTTGTGTCGACTTTCCAATGTCCTTTATTACCGTAACCAATAAGAAGGTAGGTCGCCCTCAGATTACACGAAGGTAATTCAAGGTAGTTCGTCTCGCACGAAGGTAGTTTGTCCTAAATAAACGAAGGTAGTTCGTCTCGCACGAAGGTATTCATCCTAAATAAACGAAGGTAATTGTTCCTTTTTGGCAAGAAATATTGCTAGGGTGGTCCCATCTTCCCTAAATAAACGAAGGTATATGTTCCTTTTTGGCAAGTTTTATCGCTAGAGGTCCCCTTCTCTAAATAAACGAAGGTATAGGTTCCTTATTCGCAAGTTTTGTCGCTAGGTGGTCCTCACGCTTAAAATTCGCCCTCGATTAAACGAGGGTAGTCCTCCGTCGAGGGTATAGTTCATCCTCCGAAGAGGGTAGAGTTTGTATCATATGAAAGAGATAGTACGCATAAGTGACAAATGATGTACGCAATGAAAATTTTATTAATACGACGTGAAAAGGCAAAGACGCGACCGCACAGACTCAAAACAAAACAACGTAAAACAGAAAAGACATGATCGTGCAGACTCAACCCTTAACACTTATGCAAAATATCTCTCGAGATGAATGACGTGCCATGTGTTGGGTATTTGCTCACCGGATGTGGGCGAGCTTATATGAGCCTTTTTCGAGGACTCTTCAACTCGGTATGGCCTTCCCATGTGGCTTCCACCACCGAAGCTTATGCTTTACTAACTTCATTTTTCAAGACGAGGTCGCCACTGAATTATCTAGATTCGACACCGGTTGTAATACCGAGCTACTTGTTGCTTGTACCGAGCTTCTAATGTAGGCGAAGCTCCTCTTTCTTCGAAAGGCATCAAGGTCAGCTCAGAGATTCTCTTCGCTTGCTTTCACCGAGAAGGATAGTGCGGGACTCGACATTTCGATCTCCGCAGGATTACCGCTCGGTTCCATACACCAAACCAGAGGTGTTTCTCCGCTCGATGTCCGAGGTGTTGTTCTGCACGACCACAAGACTTGTGGCGATTTTCCACCCGCTTCCTCGACTCTGGCCGAGGCGAAGTTTTGAGTCCTTTCACAATTGTCCTGCTGGTGACTTTGCTTGACCATTTGCTTGAGGACGAAGCATCAAGTGAACTCGCCGATCCAAGCTCGACACCATTCTTCAATACTTTATCCGCGAACTCGTGTCCCATTATCTCAAATAGGATATGAGGATGCCGGCGCACACCATGTTCTTCCGTAAGCAGTTGAGGGCGTTGTCGTAATTTTCACCAAGGTTCGCTTCTACCCCTTCGTGAAGTAATCGATCGCGACAATCGTGAATTGAAACCGCCTCGAGCTGCGTAAAGGACCCACGATATCGATCCCCATCGCATAAATGGCCAAGGACTTTGATGCTTGCAAGGTCGGTTTGAGGTAACCTCGCACGCTTCCATGGATTTCGCACTTCAACACTTCTTCACGAGATTAATTGAGTCCCGAACATTGTTGGCCAACAATATCCCCATCGCATGACTTTGATAGGGCACGAGGTCCGACGTGGCTTCCACACGATCCTTCATGTACTTTCGAGCACGTAATCGCCTTGTTCGACCTGTGCACCTTAAGAAAGGTCAAGATATGATTTTCTATAGAGAATTTCGCCCAAAGGTATATCGCAGATTTGCTTAAGATTTTTCGAGCTTCGAGCCCGCTGCATGTGGTAGTTCGCCTTCCGTGTATTCTCGAACGGGAGTCATCCAATTAGGTTCGCATTAGAGACCACGCTGACCTCGGCTTCAAAGATCGTGATCGCCTATGCTCGCTTTCAATTTCTTCATCGTGAGCTCGCTGACGATTTGTGCCGCTTGCTTAAGACGTCACCGCTATTTAGTTCCCTGGGATGCGAACCAACTGAAAGTGTGAGGAAAGCTTGTTGTAAGCTTTTCGCTTTTTCAAGGTATTTCTTCATCCCGTGCCTTTTGCCTGTACTTCCCAACATTCGACTCACTACGACTGAGAGTCACCGTGAACCCGCACGGCTCGTATTTGAAGGCTTTGAGCCAGCGGCCCCGCAATTAAGGCCTCAGATTCCACTTCGCTGTTCGTATTTTGAACGCGAACCCAAGTGCATAGGCGATCTCGCCATTCGGTCCTGTGAGTAAGACACCGCCCGCCACCGATTTCCGAAGCCTCGCCAACGTAGACTCACAAAGAATCCTCGTGTTTTATCTATCGGTTCGCTCGACACCGCCTAACATGCACTGTGGGATTTTGTTTCTGAAGTCAACCCCGACAAGGAAGTCTCGCTAAGCGCCCGACCTTGATGGCTCGACGGGGAAAAAGATATGTCGTGGTTCGCCCAATTGATCGCCCACTTCGCAATTCTCCCGAGGCTTCGGCTCACAATACTTGCCGAAAGGGATAATCTGGAGAACTTGTATAGGACGTGCATGGAAGTACGGACGTAATCTCCTTGAGGCATTTACTAATGCCAGATCGAGCTTCTCCAAAGGTTGGTACCTTGATTCCGTCCTTTCAATGCTTGGTCGATGAAATATACGGAGTCGACGTCCTTCCTCTCGTACTCAAGATCAAGACTTATGGTTTCGTCCGAGGCGGCAAGGTATAGGAAAGGACCTCCTTCTTTCTGGACTGGAAAGCGGGGAGTTTGGCAAGGTAGTTCTTGAGATCTTCAAAGGCTGGACTTGTATATCGCCCAGTGAGAACTCGAGCCTTTTTGAGTATTTTGAAGAAGGAGCCGCTATCCGGCTTTCGAAAGAAAATCTACTGAGTGCTGGCTATACACCTCGTCAACTTGTGTACGCCGAGATTGTCTTCGCATCTTCATCTCCACAATGGTTTGAACTCGACGGTCCTGCTTTTAATCCTCCTGTGAAACCCAACACCCTGTAAATTTTTCGCACCGGATCGCGAACGCATTTCTCGGGGTTTAATTTGTGTCGACTTTTCTCGAGTAAGTCGAGAACGATCTTGAGGTCGACAACACACGCGGCTTCCTCCTACTTTTGACGATGTCGCTCACGACACTTCCAAATTCCGCCTATGTAGGGTCGAAATATATTGTCCACCATTCTTCGACAGGTGGCCCCCGTGATTCTTGAGTCCGAATGGCATCTTCTTATACGCCAAGACCCAAAGTTCAGAATGAAGGCCGCTTTCGCTGCCCTCATCGTCCATCAAGACCGTGATATCCTCAGATAAATCTAGAAAGTCAAGACTTCAGACCACCAAAGCGCCAACCTTCACAATATTGGGAAGGGGTAATACTGGGTAATGTTTATCGAGATCGGTGTAATCGATGCACATTCGCCATCCCTCCTCCTTTCTTCACCATCACCGGGTTGGCTATCCAGTGTCGGATACTGACTTCGAACAATATGCGAGCTTAATAACTCGTTCACCGTCGTGGACGACTTGATTCCGCTCGGCCGCAAAAATCCATCGCTTTTGCCGAACCGGTTTCACACTGGGTCAATGTCGAGACGATGAGTGATGATAGTTGGCGAGACTCCGGTCATGTCGAGAGTGACCAAGCAAACACGCTCTCGAACTCCCCAAGAGTTGGACGATCCGCTCTTTTAATCGAGGTATCCCTGAGAACTAACTTTACGATCTCGAATGGCTCATCTTCATACAATGCGATCTCCTCTACCCGCCTCTCTGGGTAGACGACGCCTTCCTTGCCCAACTCCTCGGTTTCTTTAGTTGCTATGCATGCGGTGCCGGACCAAGTGCCTACACCTTTCGTGAAATGACCAGATGCATTCCTTACCGCTCGGTCTCCCTGATCACGGCCAACCTCCTTTGTAGGATTTTCATTGTAAGGCAGAGGTCGAGCACACCGCCTCATCAGATGCAGCCGCCTCGCCCAAAGATGATGTTGTACGGTGAGCTGGCACCCAACTACCACGCCTCATCAGATTTAGCCGCCTCGCCCAAAGATGATGTCAGACGCGAGCGGGCACCCACCACTAAGAACTCGCACCACTTTAGTAGAGCTCGCGGTGCTCTTCCCATCGCGACGGTAGGTCGATCATTCCGTCTGGGTGCGCTCTTCCCGCACGGCTTGGAGTGGTAGCGGCGCCTCGTGCGAGGCGCCCCTCTACTCCTAACTTGTCAAAGCATTCTCGACTGTGATGCTCACCGACGCACCATTGTCGATGTATACGCGCTTCACCAATTTGTTTGCGACCATCGCTCGATCACCAACGTGTCCCGTGGGGCACTACTGGGCACGGGTTATCCTCGAGAAAGTGATCTCTCGTCCTTTGAACCTCTTGTCGACAGTGTTCGAGGTGTGGGGACTTCGGGCTCAGCCTTTGAGTGAGGACTTTGTAACTCGCTGTGAGCCCTGCAGATGGTGGAGACGACCCCGTCAGATTGGGGTTCGCTGCCTCCTTCTTCGCTGTTGTCGCTTCGCCTTTTACGAGGAGGCACATTTCCTCCCTCCTGCTTCCTCTTCTTCTCGACTCCTGGGGCTTCAGATCGACCACCTCTTCTGGTCTCGCCAGACCTTTTCTCGACTCGTCCTGCACTAACACTCGATATCTCCATGAGGTCTCAGACTCCTCCGTGTCGTGTCCTGTAATCCTCATGGAAAGAGCAAGATTTATCCTTGGTTCGCTTTGACCTCCGTCATTGGTCGAGGCTTCTCGAACATATTCATGTGGAGTTCATAGATCTCCGCCTCGCTTCGGCAAAGCGAGTATATTGAGGTCGCCTGAGGTGTTTACGTCCAAGTCCGGACTCTATTCGACGACGATTCTTCCAAGCACACCCGCCTACCGCTTCGGGTCTCCTCGTCCTCGCCTCCTTCCTTTATCGTAGGTTCCACCTTTTCGCCCGCTTTCTTCTATCGCCCCGCCCGCTTGGCGAACCGGGTCACTATGCGCCACTCGCCACACAAGACGGGTTCATACTGACGATCTCTTCAGATAGGGCCCCTGCAAGATGCCGCTTGGAAAGTCGAGACGATGAGGAGATCGCTCGCCTCATGACCTTCGTGCCTCCTTATCGAACCTCGGGTCATAAAGTCGCTGACGGACTGCTCCGTCTCGCCTCGGTGCGGAGACGTGTCAAGTCGTTGACTCAGCCTTTCCGAAGAACCTTCGATGGAAGGCCTTCATCGATCGCTGTAGGAACCAATGCTCCCGGAGGTAGATCTGTCGAACCACCGACCAAGCGCTGTCGACTAGTAACTCGGGAAGAGCTTGCACATATGAATTGTATCGAGGCATTGGTTGATCATGTTATACCGGAACATGCGAGAAGTTCTTCGGGTCCCTTAGTCCGTCATAGGGATATGCTCGCACCCCATATTTTTCTCGGGAGTGGAGTGTCGAGTATTTCATTTGAGAACTAGCGACAATCTTCCGCACTGCCGGCCGCCCTCCGGAGAACGGGGCGGAGTTTGTCGATCGAACTCGTTTTGATCAAAGGACCGACTCGCGCGGTCACGACGCCCTTTCCCGCGTTGTTCGCCCCCTTGCGCGGTTGGTTTGGGCCCCAACTCGCAGAGGTACGAGCACCCACGACTTGACGCGGGATCCACCTCGCCAGATGCCTCGTGTTTTGACGAGGCTTCGCGCCTTTCTTCGGATGCGGACGACCTTGTGTCAGGTCGAGGTATTGAGAAAGCAACCTTTTTTCAAGAAACCTCGACGGCGCCGCTAAGGTTCATCTCACGAGCCGGAGGTTCTCCTCGTTACCGCTGCGATCTCCTTCGCTGTATCCTCGCTTCATGCAGTGATGGGATTGCTCTGCTCGCCGATGCTGATACGACCTTCGGGGTTGGTTCTTCGACTGGTTTTTCCCGAGCCGAGCTCGGGCGTGCTCACCCCCGCTAGGTCTGTTGTTGCCAAGCAATGACCGATGCACGGCTTCGGTATACATCGTCGTGATTGATTCCTCAGAAACAAACTTTGATCGAAACACGTAATTTCCTTGGTTCCCACAAACGCGCCAAAGGATCGATCTTAATTTCGTTAGGGAAATAAATGCACGATGAACACAAAGAATTTACGTGGTTCGATCTATGAATAAGATCAACGTCCATGGGGAGGGAGAGAGTATTCGTATTGATAATATGAAAGGTTTACAAAAGTGTAGCTAACCGATTTTCTCATCTAGCTCTATTTATAAACAATTATATCGACCTAGATCTCGAATCTAAGATTTCTTTAAGATAGGGTCCCATCCTATCTCTTCTCCAATTAGGATTCTCTTAGATATGGTCAATCTTTATGCCCCAACCGGTTTAGCATCTTCGGGCCGAACTCAGAGTGGACCGAGCTTAATATCGTGCCTATTTATATCGGGCCCGATGTCAGCTCTCGATGGTTGGGCCAGATCCTATCAATAGACTACATAGTGAAATCGAGCACAACCGGTGCCGTACATCGTAGAAAAAACTCATTACATTCCAATCTTCTCACTATGATTGTTTTTCTTGGTCTCAATGAGTATAGCATGAAGTTAAATCATAGTAAATGTTCTTTAGTCTTACCCAAGATCTTAAGCTATCCGACAATACAAAGCACGATCGATGTAATTTAATAAAATTAAGTAAAGAATAAATGCATTTGGAGAGTAATGGTATATACCGTGTATGATCTAGGTAGAGTCACGCACCTGCCCAGCCCAAAGGCAAGCCCCAAATTTTTCTTCCGCTTATGTATTATATTAAGCTCAATTCAAAATTAGCCCAAATTCAAAATAATTAAAAATTAAACAAAGTTGTTATTGTCGATTTTCTTATATTTTCACCCATGAGAAAAGATTGAGCAACCAAAATAGAAAATTGTGAGCCTTTTTTCTCCTCTCGATTTTCAATACGCATTTTAGAAAATTTCGCTTCGCTGTGATTGAACTGCTTGATCATCGCGGATTTTCGACGTGTTTCACAAGATCTCGCCAATGTTTTGGACGGTGGAGATCTTATTTTGATTTTCAAGGCCTGATTTCATCGATCCGAATAGATGAGAATTTCTCGTGATATTTTTCTCGATATTTGCTCGATTTTGATTTCATACATCTTGATGTGCTTATTTTCGAAGTGTATGATATTTTGTATGCCCTAATATAATCTAGAGAAGATTGTGTAACGCCCATTGTTGATTATAGTAGCCCGTGATTTTTTTTCCTCTTTCATTTTAAGAGGTTTTCCATGCTAAAATTTTGTGTTTCCTTATTGTTGTGTGCCTAATGTTTTGAACGATGATATTGATGCTTTTGAATACCCTATTTGTCTCAATCCTCAAAGTGTTCATACGAGTGGGAAAATTAGCCAAACAAAGGTATCATATTCTTTCCTCACAGATCCGCCAAGTGTTTGCCGATATTGCTCTCCGCCCATTCTGTGTCAAAGTTCAAGTTCAATCGCACCAAGTTTTGCTGTGTTTTGGTTGATGGATTCCTAAAGTTTACGCTAAAGAAGTGGTTTATATTGAAAGAAATTTTATTAAAAATATAAATATAAACTCAATTATTGATGAATTTTATGTATTGAAATCTCAAGACAACTTATGAAAACATAGAAATATTTTAGCATTTATGATATTTAATACTCAAGTATTTATTTTCACCCACCTCCGTATCCACTTCTAGATCCGCCTACGGTATATACATTATTAATGCTATTAAACATTAAAGTCGATAAAATAATTGCATCTAATTTCATTCTATTTTGAAAAGAAAAGTTTGAAAATATATTATATTGTCACGCCCCAATTCCCGAGGGAAGGCACGGATGCGGGGCGTGATTAGGGTTAAGAAGTGGGAAGAAGGGGATACATATAACATACACGAGTAAGATGTGACCATGAAATCGAAAAGATCTCCTCTATAACTAGGACATATCCTCAAGGGAGGGGTGCACAAACAATCCACCAATGTAATAATATCGACATCATAACCTCGTAAAAACATGATTTTGGTTTATTATAAGTAATGCAAGAAAGCAAATAAGATTACATCTCGTCAACTAGACCGTCAACTACATAAGATGCTCAGACGAGACTCACGTGCTAATAACATAACAAATCTTGTTCCCAATCGAAAGCAAATAAGGGACAAGAATACATAATTATCGTAGTACGTGATATAACACAACATCGCTGGAAGCATAGCATGAAGAACCCGCAGCTCCACCCTCGCCTGGCCTCAAATTCTCCTCCATCTCGTGAAAAGATTTAAAAGAGTTTCGAAGTGAGTACTAGCGCACTCAACCTGGGTTTTATCATAAATCAAAAGAATCATGAGGTCGTTTAGAGCACTTACCTTAGAAGGTTTTAAAACGTGAACCACTTCTAAGTAAGCAAAATAGATTTTTCATTTTTCGACACCGATCCGTTATTACCGGGTACTCCCATCATAGTAACCATGAACCACGGCTCGGAACGTATCCCGCCAGCCCATCACATGACATTCATTCGCCCGAACATATCCATGGGCCCACGCCCGAACGTATCCAATGGGTTAACTCGGTGTGGACTTCAGGGTCAAATCCCCATCGTAACCATAACCACCTCATTACCATTTCGTGGACTTCCGGGTTCATCCCCTTCGTAACCATAACCACGTGTTCTGGTCTATCCCCTTATGATCAATACTCAAGATGGCGATCAACCCACCGAATAGAGATCCGTGCACAACCATGATAGAACCATATCTTCGATCGAGAATAAGAATAATTTCAAAAACATTTTACGCGCATATGTTTTATTTTGAAACATCGTAGTAAATAACTCAAAATAAGCATATATAACCCAACCTAAATGTATCTAAAACGTCAACCGGGAGATATCTACGGATCCGATGACTTCACCGATCGTGACCGGTAGGTACCGTAACAAGACTGAACAACTTTTGGGGTCACTTTCACGTAGCAAAGCAACAACGTGATCCAAACGATCATCGAAAGCAAAATTAGTGGTTTTCGACTTTCTCAACCCACATTCGGCACTCCTCCGGTTTTCAAATCAACTCGATGCGTATGAAAATATATTCGTAAGGCATCAAGATCTATAATAGGGTACCTTCAAAATATGCATGCATGCAAGTCGACTCAAATCTTAGCAAAGAAGTTTTCAAAAATCGATGCCTATCCTCGATCAGATAAACCATCCAAAATCGATGCATGAAAATGGAAACATAAGCAATATGCATAACATCGAACATGGAATGACAAACGACGTTGAAAATGGATAACCCGCATGTACTTCCTTTAGAAAACTCAAGCAACGGAAAACATCCCGACATGCGTAAACGCGAAAATGTAAAAACGAATCGGTACTTTAGTAGAATGTATAGCCCTAACTCAAAACCAAAGGACCAGAGCTGTAGCAGGTCTGCCGGCCACCAAACCGGCGCCAACAGCCACCAATCGGCAAGAATGGGCGGCGGCGGTTTCAAGAATCGGGGCCTCCTACCGCTTTTCTGCCTCGTCCCTTTAGAATCCCGAGTTCTATGCTATACGATCTACTAAAAGGCGGAATCAAAACAAGAAAAGGACAAAACCAAAAACGAGCTGCCCGGGTGGTTGATCGGCGGTGGTGGCTGGCAAGAAGCAACAATGGCGCCGCCGAGCCTCCCCCGCCGATCCCCACTCCTCCGCTGCTCCGGCAGCTGCACTGAGCTGCTCGGCCTTCCGTAAACACAGAGACCTAAGGAAATGAACGTTGAAAATGAAGGCCCTAGCCTCCTATTTATAGGAAAGTAGGATCGCGCAAATGCGCATGCAAGCTCTTTTCGAAAACGCAAAACCGATTTAACTTTGCAAACGGACTCAAATTTAGCAAACTTGTACCCATGGACACCTAAATAAAATACCCGGACACAATGACTATAAACAAGATATGCTTTAAAAGACCAATGAAAAGTCCTTTTCGATAACTTCCCTGAAAGGCCAAACCTTCATGGGTGGTCGAAAACTCAGATACTTAGTGTCTATGAATCATTATAAGACACTCTTCATAACGCTCGAGGTTTCGTGATGGTCGTGATCACCAAACAAAAAGTCAACCTTTGACCTTTTCTAAAACGCCACGCAAAATGAAGCTTAAAAGACGGGTATTACATCCTCCTCCTTATAAAAATTTCGGCCCTCGAATTTCAAACACGTGGAGAAACAACTCAGGCACCGAGCTCCGAACTTGTCTTCCAACTCCCACGTAGCTTCTTCCTCTCCGTGGTGATTCCACAACACCTTCACCAACTGAATCGCTTGTTCCTCAATTCCTCGACTTCGCTCCAAGATAGCCACCGGCCTTCCTCGTAACTCGATCCCGAGCAAGAACCACTGGTCATGCTTGATCACGTGTTTTGGTCGAACACGCATTTCACCGAGAAACGGAAACACGCCGAACATCTCCGATGCTAGGCGGCAAAGCTAACTTATAAGCAACTGGCCTATTCTCTCAAGAACTGAAGGTCCAACGAACCTCGTCAGAATCTTACCTCGCTTCCCGAAATGAACGACTCCTCCGCTCTGGGAAACCTTATGAAAACGCGATCTCCGATCATGAACTCAAGATCCGTACGACGCTTGTCGAGATAGACTTCGCCTCGTCCCGAGCTTCTCGATCCTTCGCTGATCTCGATCGATAACCTCGACCGTCTGCTGGAACCATCTCTCGTCCTAATATCTTCCTCTCGCCCACTTCATCCCAATAAAGCTGCGATCGACACTTCCTTCCATACAACGCCTCATGGGGAGCTATTCTATGGTACTCGATAACTATGTTATAGGCAACCCACCAAAGGTAGTATCTCTTCCAATTTCCTCCTCTCGTTTACCACGATCGTCAGCAAAGATATCTTCCAAGACCGAATCGCTCTTTCCGATCGACCGTCCGCTTGAGGATGGAACGCCGCACTAAGATCCGCCTGGTCCCCATGGCTTCTCGCAGACTCCTCCAAAACCTCGACGTGAACCTCGGTCACGATCCGATCGAATCGATACCTAAGACACCATGTAACCGCACGATTTCTTCGACGTAAAGTCGAGCAAGCTTATCTAACCCGCACGTCATCCGAATCGGTAAGAAATGAGTCGATTCGCTACCATCGACGACAACCCATATAGCGGTGTTTCCTCCTCACGAACTTGGAAAACTCCCCACAAAATCCATACCGATATGATCCCATTTCATTCTCGATTGGTAGCGGTTGCAATAATCCCCGACGGACGTCAGGTACGTACTTTTCACTTGCCGACAAGCCAAACATCGCTCCACAAACGCCGTTACATCCTTTTTCATCCCTTCCCACCAAAAGTTCCTTTTAAGGTCTCGACATTTTGGTGCTTCCGGACGAGTCAGATATTTGGCCTCATGAGCTTCACTCATGATTTTATCTCTCAATTCCCTATCGAGCGGCACACATAACCTTCCTAATAGTAGCGCGTTATCTCTCGCCGCGAAACCTCTGCTATCTTCTAACCTTGCTTTCAAACGCATCTTCCAGAATTGCCTCCTCGCCACAAGACTCACGATGGCTTCTCTTCGACCCATCCTTCTTCTCGACGAACGTAACCCAAGCCTCCCACGGCGACACGCTAGGTCGGATAAAACCTAGATCCAATGCCCCGCGAATCAAGGCTTTCAGCTTGCAACCTTTTAGTGCCATTCTCAGATGGTGCCTTTGATACCGGGCTACCGCTCCCCGGTTCCAAATCAATAGTGAATTCCACTTGTCTATCGTGCGGTAAACCCGGCAAGTCCTCGAAACACGTCCGATATTCACACACCATCGCTCCTCTTCGCAATCAAGCTTATACTGTTTATCGTGCCTCGTCAAACTTACCAAGAAAGTTTGACAACTTCCTTCCCCGATCATCCTCACCGCCTTCGGTCGAGATCATCGCACGCAAACACCCATCCTTACGCCGCGGAAACAAACTTCCACTCCTTCTACTGTTCGAAAAGCAACTTTCTCGAGACAACGATAGTCGCCATGTGCTTTTCCAACCAATCCATGTTAAAGATGACATCGAAATCTTCCATTCCGACGACATGCAAATTGACAAGGACCTTCGTCACGCATTTCTACCTCCCGGTTCGCAAATCTCTTTCGCTTTTAGCACTTCTCTCGACGGATGCTAATTTCAGGTACTGTGATTTCGGTACTAAACCCAACCTCTCACACACGATTCTCGAAACGAAGAATGTGAGGCTCTCAGATCAAACAAAGCGAAACGGGTATATCACTCATACGGATTATACCGCAAGATTTCCGGAGCTTGAGCCTGTCATTGATTCAAGGCGTACACCTTGCTGTCATGTGGCCTTCGCTCTAGCTAGGGTGACTTCCTCGCCGTTGTTTGTCCTCGACGGAGCATGATTCTGCCTCATGGAGCCGACGCCGCCATCAGGCGGCCGACCGGGCCGGCCTCCTAACGAACAATCTCGAGCGAATGTCCGTGACTTACAACGATGGCACTCGTGCTACTCTTGCCCCGCATCACGAAATGATTCCTTTCGCATTTCGCACCAAGGTTTTTCCACCGCCGCATGGTTGGAAATTCTTCCCAAGGTCGCCTTTCTCTCTCAATGCCTTGATTGAATCATCGACCGCCTCGGTTCCTCGAACACCCGATCGCTTTTCCCGATCTTCCCATTTCCTCTACCTCCTCCGCCGATGGCTGTCCGGTGGCATTGTTCTCTCCGGGCAACATCGACTCAATGTTTAATGCCCGGCTCATGATCGCGATACGCCGATCTCCCCGATCGACGAGCGAATTCATCTCCGGTCCGAGTCCTCTCTCGAACCTCGCTCGCTCGGCAAATTTCAAGCAACCTGCACGTAGTATAACGTGATGCATAATTGAACGAGCGATCGCATTTAGGTGACCGCCCTTCTTCCTCGACGAAGATTCCGTAACTCGCTTTCGCTTTCTCGCGTCAGAAACGCCAGCACGTATTTTTCCACGAGTTCTTCCTGAAATCTTCCCACGATACCTTGCCCATCGTCTCCGGTGTTAGAGTCCTTCTCACGGATTCCCACCGTAAATCGCCCTCATCGGTTAGTCAAAGATCGCGCATTCAGCTTTTTCTCGCTTCTTCGCACCGATGTATTCAAGATCCTTTCGTGGATCGTATCCAGCTCAACAGCCGATCGGTTCGCCGAGACCGCCGAACGGGGATTCTTCCCGCGAAACTCTCGATCGCATGCCATTGCCGAACCAAAGGTGGTTCTGGGCTTCTTCCACGTTATTGTTCCTCCGTTCCTCGTTCTCGTGATTCGCATCGACGTCAAACATTAGAAACGCCGCATAGATAACCGGTATCACCGCATAGCATATATCATCACCCATATCACATATCGTCACATATATCACATATCACGCACATCACATATAATCATGCAACCACATCAACATATCATCGCTATGCATTTCACATAACATCACACATCACATAGATCATATATCATCACGGCATAGCTCATCTCACATATAAGCATCAAACATAAACATCCTCATAGATGCTAAGCTAGTATCAAGAATATTCGGGTCCATGAAGGATCACAAAATACAAGATCAAGGTATGTCACCAAAAGGTCGATGAGCAAAGAACTGACTCCACATCAACAAAGATGCCGCTCGTCCATGCTTCTAGCAGATTCTGCGACCGCCACCGCACACACCGACTACCTAGATCTCGCCCTCCATATCCATCCACTATTCCCCGCTAGTCCCGGGCCGGTTCCATTCTCGCTCTCCTCATCTTCTCTTTCCTTCCAATCGTGGTCAATTGGCCGCCGCTAAAAGCCGATCCGCACGGAAGCAAGCCTCTCGGTATGATCCCATCCAAGTCAGGCTCTCGATCGCTCGAGTATCGTGAAAGTCGTGCCTCGCCCCTCGCTCAAGGCGCGCTGTCTTCCTCAATGTGCCCGATCTCATCGTAGTCATCGCTATCCGATCACCGTCCTCCGAATCCTCACCGCCCTCCTCGTTTCATCTGGGTCCTCCTCTTCTTCCTCGTAGTCGCCTTCCGGATGCCACCGCTGCCGCTCGGTGGCATGAAGATCCCGATCCCGGCTTCTTCCTCGCCATCGCGGACGTATAATATCTCTCGCCCCGGAAGTTCCTCGCCAAAGTCGTTCCCGGATCCTCCGAAGGTGCGGATCGCTGCGACGGAGGCGTAGTGACCGTGTATCTCGATGCAT